>JADPWL010003279.1:0-40001 GCA_019059595.1 Marasmia exigua
GCTTATTCCTAGAATTTCAATTAGAGGTATTTTAAAAGTAGATTATAGTAGTATCAGCCTATATACTGTCCCACTGCAGAGAAAATGCCTCCGTCAAAGAAATCAAGTAATCGCTACTATGATGGGATTAGGCTTAATCACCATGCTTATCTAATGCGGATTGGTGATCACCAACCCTAAACATACTTTTTGCTCAACCCGGGTTTCAGACCCATGACCCCGAAATCATGGCCCAGTATTAAAACCACTAGACCAAAATTAGATTACTTGTAAAAATTAACATACATTAGGTTGATATCAGTTTGAAAATGTTGTAATTACGCATTTTGTTACCTGTGTAGCTATGCCAGCATGGTCTATGCCTGGAAGCCATAATACATTAAAACCTTGAGATCTCTTCCTTCTCACTATCACATCTTGAACAGTGCATGCTAATGCGTGACCTGAAAAGTACAATTTAGCAAAATATTTTTAGTATAATGTATCCTGCAAGATGATCTACCAAAATTCATTAAAATTTTGTTTGAATAAGAAATGAAACATTCTCCAACTACATATCACATTTATGAATGTTATATAAGATTTTAAACTTTCGCATTGCATTATACAAATAATTGATGAAATGTCAACCTGTGAGTAGATGCTACTATGACTATATACTTACATATATAAATAACCACATTTGGTCCCTGTGAATCATTTGTTATGAATGTTTAAAATGTCTTTTTGAAAATTTTTTCTTTTGATTTATTTTACAATGCAGTGTAAAGAGTGTGAAAACTAAAAGCTAAGAAAGTGTGCTTGATAAGTTTTAATTTTTATTTACATTTTATTATAGGAAGGAAGCATTTCATGCCATCATTACCACTAATTTCAATGAACTTAACGGAAAAATTACAAACACGAAAAACGTACCCAAATGTAGTTTTCCCGTGACATTGGGCGGTGGAAGCACCATGCTGAAGGGCGGCTTTTCACTCATAGACTCTGCCTTGAACAGTCCTTTCCATTCCCATTCATCATACTTCCCTTTTTCCACCAACTCCGGTTTGTAAGCCGCTATTGAGAGGTTATCCTTCAAAATTATCCTTGTAGTCGACGAAATACACCTCCGGTAGGTATTCCAACAGAGAACTATGTAATTTCGGGGTCGAGAAAACATTTTTGTTTAGAATTTATGTATATTTAGAAGGAATTGGAAGGAATTTTGAAAATTTACACAAACATTTTTTACGGAACAAAACACATCTGTTTTGTTAATGTCATAGTGACAAGACAGACAATATTTAACCGTTTCGTTTCATATATTTTGACAAAAGAAATAAATATCTATGCTTTTTTGCAGGAAAAATCAGTATACTATCCGTGCGGATAAAGAATGGGATTAGAAATGGCGGCGCGTGGAGCCGGTACCGTCAGCATCAACGGTTTGAAAACTTATAACTGACGTTTTTCAATAAAATTTCGTTACCGTTGAAACTGTTTTGTTTTTTTTAAATAAATAAATAAATGTTATTAATTAAAATACTATTTATGTACGAGTATGTTTTATAGGTTTTATTATTTTGGAGTCTTTTTGACTGTATATAAAAATGTATGAAAATTATTCAGATTGCAGATTTTATATATTTAACGATAAACGAATTTGTTCTCAAGTAAATATATATTTACTAGCGGTCCGCCCCGGGTTCGCCCGTGCTCCATACATAGCCTATGACTATCTAACGTACCTTTCCTATGGTGAAAGAATGATTGAAATCGGTCCAGTAGATCCTGAGTTCATCGCGTTCAAACCAACTATTTAGCTTTATAATATTAGTATTAAATATAGATTGCGTTAGAACAGTTTATGATTTATACAGTTGTAATTAAATTACATTAATTTCATGTACAACCCGTGCGGATAAAGAATGGGATCAGAAATGGCGGCGCATCTATTCACTTCTCGCTCGCACACATATTTGCGTCTATACTCGCACTCGTGGGGTGCAAGTACTATTCTACATGCACTTCATAACTTTTAAAATTAGTATCTTGAAATAAAAGATTGTAATAAGTATATCTTAACTATATCTATATCCTATTGTAACTATATCTTAAAACACTATCTATACTCAATAAATAACTAACAAAACAATTATTTAACATACAAATTAACAATAAACTATAACAACAAACAATAACAAATGACAAAATAACGAAAGGTTCAAAACCACGGAAAAACTGAGAACGCGTCGGACTGATGCGACAGGGAAGGGAACGCAGAATATTTTTTTTGCAGTCAGTACCCACGAGTGTGAGTATAGACGCATATAGTGTGCGAGCGAGAAGTGAATAGATGCGCCGCCATTTCTGATCCCATTCTTTATCCGCACAGGTAGTAAAAATATATCGTCTTAGACATTTGAGAAAAGCTTTTCAAAAACAAATATTCACCACCATGCATTCATTCATGATCATCCTCCTTGACAACCAAGGCTGTTCAATTTTGAACCTTACGCATTTCTTCTTGGTCTGTCTTATGCACCACTAGCGACGCCAATCGATTTTAATTTTTAGCCTAAGTTTAGCTAATAAACTGGATCTATTTTAAACAATTTCGGGGTTACAACCTTTTGGCAAACACTTGTACTATTTATTAAATAACCATGCACAAATGTTGGGTCCAACGCGTACGCGAAAAATTGATTCACGCCAAAAGAGGACGCTTTCATTTTTCGCGTACAAAAACGGACTTTAAGCACGATATATGTTAAAAACCGATATACCTGACACTACTATACTTGATAAATTGTACTTCCTTAGTTTCTCTTTAGCCGCGAATACTGCATGGTCTAAATCCCCAATAATTTGTACATTCACTTTGGTATCTTTATCTAACACTCCACTTACACAATTCTCCATAGAAGCTACGTCAAATTGTATCAGACCACACCTCGTCAAATTTAAAACTACTCTTTCATTATATTTGATATCCGATAAAAGACTTTCATCTTTCGATTCGAATTGTATTGAGGGCCTGTGTTTGTTAGAAATACCATAAATCCCTTTTAATTCTCTGACTAGATTTACGGCACTCAAAAGTTTACCAACCTTCTTTTCCAAGTCTTTGTTTCTTCTGGTATTTAAATATTCAGGTTTTGGGAAATCATAGTAAGGTTGTTTGCTATCATTATAATTGACTATGATGTTCCTTTGGAATGCTGGAATTCTCGGGATCAATTCATCAGTCAAATACACCATGAAGGGAGACAGACATCGTAAAGATGTATTTAAAACTGCCGATAGAGTGTGTGCATGTGCGAAGCCAATTTTGCTATTGTGGTTCTCAAAACCAGGCTTGGTAGCTTCTAAGTAAACGTCACAAAATTCATTGTATATTAACGTTCTCAAGGCTTTGGTAGCTAAGTGGAAATCGTATGCATCCATGGCGACGTTAACTTTCTCTACCATATCGGCGAGCTTGCTCAGAATCCACCTGTCGAAATACGTGAGATCCTCCTCGGTAATTCTATCTTGAATAACATTCAGTTTGTTATACGCAAATTGCGTATACTTTATGCTTTGCCAGATTTTGTTACAAAAAAGTTTGTTCGCATGGCACATGTCAACGTCAAAGTTAACAAAATGCGACTTTATATCGTGGGACAGAAGAGTGAATCTCAAAGCGTCCACGCCGCATTGAGGAATGCCATTAGTATGAGAAAAGTTACTTTTATGATACGCATGGGCTTTCTCCATCTCGTCTTTACTCAAAATGCCATTCATGTGCATATCTTCAGTTTTCTTTTTGAGGTCCTCCATCGATATCCCTTCGATGACATCAATAGGATCGATAACATTGCCTTTACTTTTGGACATTTTCGCTCCCTTGTTATCACAGATAATTCCATGCAGTAAAACATTGTTAAAAGGCAGTTTCCCTGTTAGTTCATACCCTAAAATCACCATCCTGTGCACCCAGAAGCCTAAGATGTCATGTCCTGTAGCCATAAGATCCAAGGGGTAGAATTCCCTATAATCTTCATCGTAGCAATGGTCAGGCCACCCATGTACTGCAAATGGATATATTCCTGATGAGAACCAAGTGTCCAATACATCGGTATCTCTTTCAGCTTTGATTTCACTTGGTAGAGTCCTAAGGTGTGTGGATGCTTGTCTCTGGGCGCTCCCTTCGTCTGTCGCAGCGATCCAGACTATATTTTTGTCCGCAGTACATTTGTATGCTGGAATCTGGTGCCCCCACCAGAGTTGCCGGGATATGCACCAGTCTCTATCGTCCCCTGTCCAATTGCTCCAGATTTTGACGAACTTTTCCGGCTCAATTTTTAAGTTACCATCTCGAGCCATATTCGACGCTTTCTCGTTTAAAAGCGCTGCACGACATAAACCATTGTTCTTTGGGTAGGTATTCTATGATGTCGCCGGATCGACTGCATATGGGGAGGGTCATTTTGTGAGGTTCAACGGTTTTGAGAAGGCCTAAGTTTATTAGTGCCTGGACTAAGATTTCTCTGCAGTCGTATTTTTTGAGATCGTTGTATTTGCCGGAGTTTTGCATACGGCCCTCTTCGTTGATGACCTGCAGGAGGGGCAGGTGGTGGTGTTTGGCGATGTCGTAGTCGATCTTACTGTGCGCGGGGGTTATTTTCACAGCACCGGTGCCGAATTGCATATCAACGAAATCGTCGGCAACTATGGGTATAGTGGTATCGCGGAACGGATGGATTGCGCGCTTTCCGACCAATTTTTTGTATCTGAAATCACAAAAAAAAAATATCAGAGAGAAGCTTACATTTTTTTTTTCAAATGTTTTTTGATTAACATTTTATTATGTAATACATATGCATGATCATTAATGAACTGAGGACCAAAAACGAAAACGTCTCGTAATGAATGCAAGAATATACCTATCATCCAAACAAAAGAGACGCATAGTGCGTGCGCTAAGGATGGGGATAAAGATTAGGTCGTGAATTCCGTATCGTGCCAACCAGATGGACCAAGAAAGAGGTAGGAAAGGGCTATGATATAAGGGATATGATATTTTCTATGATGATGAATAGACTAGAATTTACAAACCTAGGATCATATGGATGCACAGCTATAGCCAAGTCTCCCAACATTGTTTCTGGCATGGTTGTAGCAACGGGAATCTCTTCTTCACTACCAAATATTCTATAAGCAAATGTGTACAGCTGACCAAACTTTATAGGTCTATTATATCCAGGCACATTTCTTTCAGTGGCTGCCTCTATGGTTATATTTTCAACTTCAATATCTGATACTGTTGATTTAAGTGCATTAGACCAATTGACAAGAGCTTTTTTCCTATAGATTAGTCCTTTTTCGAATAATTTGATAAATGCTGCATTCACTGCATGCGTGTGCTTGGGGTCCATCGTGAACATCTGCCTGGACCAGTCGAGTGAGCATCCGAGGGTCCTCAGCTGTTGGCAGATGGTGTCTCCATGTCTTTCCTTCCATTTCCATATTTCACTGATGAATCTCTCTCTGCCTAATGTGTGTTTGTTCATGTCCATTTTGCTTTCTAAATATTTTTCCACAACACCCTGTGAATATAGAGATAAATGTGTGCTTTTAAAATACATAAAAACATGACTACTTCTCACATTTTAATTTTATTTTGATATGAATGGTGTAAGAATAACATAACCAGAAGTCCTGATTTTGATTATCCATAATGGTCATATCAAAAATAGAACTGGCATGAAGCTTATTCCTAGAATTTCAATTAGAGGTATTTTAAAAGTAGATTATAGTAGTATCAGCCTATATACTGTCCCACTGCAGAGAAAATGCCTCCGTCAAAGAAATCAAGTAATCGCTACTATGATGGGATTAGGCTTAATCACCATGCTTATCTAATGCGGATTGGTGATCACCAACCCTAAAAAAATTTTTGCTCAACCCGGGTATCAGACCCAGGACCCCGAAATCATGGCCCAGTATTAAAACCACTAGACCAAAATTAGATTACTTGTAAAAATTAACATACATTAGGTTGATATCAGTTTGAAAATTTTATAATTACGCATATTGTTACCTGTGTAGCTATGCCAGCATGGTCTATGCCTGGAAGCCATAATACATTGAAACCTTGAGATCTCTTCCTTCTCACTATCACATCTTGAACAGTGCATGCTAATGCGTGACCTGAAAAGTACAATTTAGCAAAATATTTTTAGTATAATGTATCCTGCAAGATGATCTACCAAAATTAATTAAAATTTTGTTTGAGTAAGAAATGAAACATTCTACAACTACATATCACATTTATGGATGTTATATAAGATTTTTAACATTCGCATTGCATTATACAAATAATTGATGAAATGTCAACCTGTGAGTAGATGCTACTATGACTATATACTTACATATATAATTAACCACATTTGGTCCCTGTGAATCATTTGTTATGAATGTTTAAAATGTCTTTTTGAAATTTTTTCTTTTGATTTATTTTACAATGCAGTGTAAAGAGTGTGAAAACTAAAAGCTAAGAAAGTGTGCTTGATAAGTTTTAATTTTTATTTACATTTTATTATAGGAAGGAAGCATTTCATGCCATCATTACCACTAATTTCAATGAACTTAACGGAAAAATTACAAACACGAAAAACGTACCCAAATGTAGTTTTCCCGTGACATTGGGCGGTGGAAGCACCATGCTGAAGGGCGGCTTTTCACTCATAGACTCTGCCTTGAACAGTCCTTTCCATTCCCATTCATCATACTTCCCTTTTTCCACCAACTCCGGTTTGTAAGCCGCTATTGAGAGGTTATCCTTCAAAATTATCCTTGTAGTCGACGAAATACACCTCCGGTAGGTATTCCAACAGAGAACTATGTAATTTCGGGGTCGAGAAAACATTTTTGTTTAGAATTTATGTATATTTAGAAGGAATTGGAAGGAATTTTGAAAATTTACACAAACATTTTTTACGGAACAAAACACATCTGTTTTGTTAATGTCATAGTGACAAGACAGACAATATTTAACCGTTTCGTTTCATATATTTTGACAAAAGAAATAAATATCTATGCGTTTTTGCAGGAAAAATCAGTATAAAAATATATCGTCTTAGACATTTGTCTAAGTAAATTGTTAATCTAGAAAAGCTTTTCAAAAACAAATATTCACCACCATGCATTCATTCATGATCATCCTCCTTGACAACCAAGGCTGTTCAATTTTGAACCTTACGCATTTCTTCTTGGTCTGTCTTACGCACCTTAAGGTGACGGGTAGGGCACACTAGCGACGCCAATCGATTTTAATTTTTAGCCAAGTTTAGCTAATAAACTGGATCTATTTTAAACAATTTCGAGGTTACAACCTTTTGGCAAACACTTGTACTATTTATTAAATAACCATGCACAAATGTTGGGTCCAACGCGTACGCGAAAAATTGATTCACGCCAAAAGAGGACGCTTTCATTTTTCGCGTACAAAAACGGACTTTAAGCACGATATATGTTAAAACCGATATACCTGACACTACTATACTTGATAAATTGTACATTATGCAATAGCGAAAGAGTGCTTTAGCCTTTAGCAATGGAATAAGCAATGGGCGTAATCTTGTATCTGGGTGTTCAATATCTAGATAACCAGAGTAATTATTACCTTACTCTATGGAGTTCAGTTCTCTAACATAATAATTATAGTGGATTAGTTTGCAAAATAAATGTAAACAACTGTAGCATTTTACGATTTTTATTATTAAAAAAGAAATTGACAATACAAAGTTAGGAATAGCTTTTCCAAAATTACTATCACAATGCATGTTTTTAGGAAATCGTACTTGCGTAATTTATCACCAGAAATATAACTATCGCTTAGCGATATTCTTGATTCGGTCAAAATTTTTACTTAATTATCATAAATAAATAAATAAAATAATTCTGCATTTTATATGCATCTACAGATTTTAGATTGATCTGTTGTAAAAGTTTTAGTAAGTTTTTTAGGACTTTGTTTCAAATTTTATGATAAAAATATTAAACCCTTAATCACTATAATTAAAACACAGATACACAAAATATATATAACACACCAATACAGCAAATAATATGAAGTATACTCTTCAGAAGCTGCCGCACCTTGTGCTTTGGACATAAACATTATAATGGCTACACCATAGACTTAGAATGGCTGACTCCTCCCCCCACATCCTTTGACCTTTACCAGGCAAGTAGACATTATTTATTTCGTTGGTTTTTAACCTTATCTAAAGTGCACAATGTTCAAAATCTGGTGGTCTCGCTCGTATGATACACTAGACTGCGCCCGCGGCGTTACTCACGCAGTTTTAGGGTGACTTGCAGGAGATTTGATTTAAATCTCTTTATTACAAAAGTCTTCATTCAAACTTTAAACCCGCGCAACTACCCCTTAGGGGTTGAAAGTTCAAAAGTCACTTTTTTATTCAAAACCCGTGCCCAAACATTAAATTTAAGTTTCTTACTTTACTAATTAGCAAACCCCTATACAGCATTTCACCCCCTATTTTACCCCCTTTAAGGGTGATTTTGGGAAAACTTTTAATTGGGTTACTTATCATTTCAAGTTATTAGTCTCAACAAAAAAAATATTCCTCACATCAAAGATGGCGGACTTTCATACAGACTATTAACCCCCTTTTTACCCCCTTAAGGGTTGAATTTTAAAAAATCCCTTCTTAGTGCTCACTTTCACTATTAAAGGAGGGTTCCTTCCTAAATTACAAGTTTCTAGGGTCAGTTATTTGGGCTGTGCGTGCATTTCACTCAGATTCTCCTTTTATAGATATAGATTGCCTGGTTAAACGATACGTTTTAAATAATTGGTCTGCCTGGGCTCATATCGGACATCGGAGGAAAGGTGATGGTGAGAAGAACAGCAAATATAGTTATATTTGCTGTTCTTCTCACCATCACCTCACGACAAGTTTGTCGTATGTCAGAACGACAAGTTTGTCGTTCTTATACTTTTACATGGGATTATCATAATATTTATGCAATTTGATTACTATGAAACTGGATCATTATTGAAATATATTTTAGTTTTTGCTTGATTAAACGCCGAACGCCCTGTTGGTCTAGTGGTTTAAGTACCGGGCCGTGATCTCGGGGTCCTGGGTCCCCGGGTCGAGCGAAATGTATGTTTCGAATTTTTCGAACATAGCTCGGGTTTGTAATCACCAATCCGCATTTGGCAAGCGTGGTGATTAAGCCTAATCCCATCATAGTAGCGATAACTTGATTTCTGCAGGACTGCAGTGGGACAGTTTATAGGCTGATAGGTTGATTAAAGCTGTTTTGAATGGCCCAATCCATATCGGACTAGAATTACTGTTTGACAACAGCTGTAATTATGTCTATAAATTCAAAAAGTACTTAATTTTTTTAACTTTTCTCGAGTCAAAGAGGACCAATTTTTTTTTATGGCTTGCTGTTGCTCTTACGAGACAACTCTGCCAATGTCAAATGAATAAAGAGACACGTTCCTTAGAAAATGTGTTGAGAAATGAGCTGGTTCTCTTCAGATAATTGAGTTTGGGTTATTATTAAACATCACCTAAAACAAACAAAACGTACACTGACATACACATTTAGACAACACAAACTTTGTTAATTGGGAGATTCATAGAAACTGTTACTATAATCTTATATTATAAAATTTGATATAGTTACATAAATATTCAATATAACGTGAGGAGGAAAGGGAAAGGAGGAAAGGGAACAAGTTCCGGTGTACCCTCAAGAGGACCAATTTCAACACTATTTAAAACAAATATTAAATATTCTAATACACACAAAAATCTTTCAAAGTCATATTTTAAGGTGACGGGTAGGGCACACTAGCGACGCCAATCGATTTTAATTTTTGGCTACTAAAACAGATCTATTTTAAACAATTTCGGGGTCACAACCTCTCAGCAAACACTGCTACTATTTATTAAATAACCATGCACAAATGTTGGGTCCGATTTTGTACGCGAAAAATTAATTCACGCTAAAAGTGGCCGCTTTTGACGGTAATCAATTTTTCGCGTACAAAAATGGACCCAACATTTGTGCATGGTTATTTAATAAAAAGTATAAGTGTTTGCCTAGAAGTTGTAATGGTTGTAAATTGTTTAAAATAGATCCGGTTTAGTAGCTAACAATTAAAAACGAATGGTGTCGCCTTAAGAGATGACACATCTCCATACTATAATATACCGCTTAATATTATGGCATAACTTCTTTAAAGTCTATGTCATTCTCACATTATTCTCAGTCTATTTTTATTCCCACGTCTGAGCGCATCCTTATTCCGTCCTACCTCCAAATACCTACCCTTCATTGATCACTTTAGTAAAGGTGGGTATTAACGGTCAGTTGATTGGATTTTTTTTTATGTGATAGACGGCAGACGAGCAGACGGATCTCCTCATGGTAAGCGATTGCCGCCGCCCATAGACACCCGCGACACAACAGGAGCCCAATTCTCGTGATATTTATTATCATACGACATATATCAATAAAACATTGTTTTTTTGTATGGTTTTCAGGTGATATCCGCCATGCTTTCAAAATATCACGAGCACGAAAATTAGGCTCCTGGAGCCCAATCCATAATATGCGTATATAAATATAAATTCAAACTAAATTAAAATAATTCCAATTTAAATTAATAGGTACTAATAATCCATTTCACGCTCATAGGCTATTCCCAAAAGGGTAACATGATGTACAGGAATATAATTGTAACACCTTACCTTCATTCATGAATGCAATAAACGTATTTGCCTTGACTGGACTTGACACCAGACAGACAGGCGTAGCGGCTTTTTAATTAGCGGACGGCAGTACGATGAATCTAGCTTTAAAAATTTGAGATTGTAATCATTGAAGAAAACAGAGGCAGAATTCCACGCCTTGGCCCATCACGAAGGAGGGGGGAAACCATTTTGAGTGTCGAATCATCACTCCAGAAAAAGCAAAGTTTTACTTCAAACTGTCTCTGAATGGATCGTAAGCGTTCTCATTTCTATCGCACGAGCGGACGCACGCAAAACTGAAGGAAGTTCACCGTGGGAGAGCCACGGCTCGACCGGAGGGCGGAGTGATACCACGGCCTCACAGAAAAACTGTAGCAGCACTGTGCTGTGTTTCGCTGCGTGAGTGAGTGAACCGGAGGAGTAATTTTTTTTTATGAACTGTAGGCTAACGCTTGACCACAATCTCACCTGATGGAAAGTGATGTAAAGATGTAACGCGTTTGCCTAAAAGATGCCTGTTACTCTTGCCTTAAAGATGTCCAGATTGTAGTGGTCCGGGAAAACAGACCTTGGCAAGGAGTTCCATTCCTTAGCTGTCCGCATTATGAACATGGAAATACGTAGGAAAGGCGGGTTTAAAGGTTGGCACCGCACTTGTGGCTCCAATGGTGTTACAGGTGTCCTCTGGCGGCGGCAAACGCTTACCATCAGGTGATCCGTCAGCTCGTCTACGACCTTTCACATTAAAAACAGTTTTACAGTTAAGACTGACGCAAAAAACTAACCGTCAAAACCCACTTTTAAATCGCAGTTCTAAAGTAAAAAAATACATTAGGCCTGGGCTTCACGAGGGACCTCATTATGCCCTTCTGGACAAAACTAACAGAACGCAGATCAACCTAGATGTAAAATTCGAGAAGGTAAAATTAAAACATAATAGATTTTACCATTTTTCCAATCCTTCACTAACACAAATAGGCGGAAAATCATAGGATAGTCTAAAACGTGTCTTTTATAAATAATAAATATTTAATATATAAAACTTCCAAAACCTTGAAATTCTCGGGCAGGGGGAAACTCGCCCTATTAAAACTCGTGCCAGAATTTTAGGATTTTCTTGCTGGCCAGTGTTCTAACCTACCAATATTTTTGTGGCGGTAATAGATACTGAACTCTACAAAACCAAAAATATTGGTTAAGTTAGAATAGAATAGTGGCCAGCAAAAAAAATACCTAAAATTCTGGGAGGAGTTTTAATAGGGCGAGTTTCCCCCTAACCCGAAATTCTACAGGTTACTCAGAGACCGTAGCTCCATCGTTGTAATTCCACGCGTGTAATGGAAAATACATTTGCATGAGCGTCTTGTAAATATCAACATCAACCGGCATGAAAGTGCAGAATATGATCCGTTCCATCTCATTGTTGGCTTCGAGGAACTTCCTGGCCGTGCGGAGGGCGACGTGCGCGGCCAGCCGGTTCGGGAAGCCGTAGATGCCAGTCGCGATGCAGGGGAACGCGATGGTCTTTATCTTGTAATCGTGGTGGAAGGCGAGGCTCCTCTCGTAGCAGAGCTGCAGGTCTCGGACGGATCCGTCGCGAGGGCCCACTGTGTGGATTACGTCTGGAATAATAATTAAAATAATTCTGTAAATAAAAAAGACTTGCGGCATAACTCTTTTACCCAAGTAGCGAAAAATTACAGTGAATTGGAATTAATTCAATTCAATTCAAAATATCTTTATTTGCATAGGCTTGTACACAGCACTGTCAAATCGTCATACATTGGAAATTATCGATAACTATTTATTTGTTAGTATAATATACATGTAATTACACATATATGTCGATACATACAATAAACTAAGAAATGAATAAACATTTTAATGTGATTCTACCACCGGAATCGCTAAGTTGATACTGACGAGAAGATCCGGCAAGAAACTCGTCAGTTACTCTTTTTAATCGCCATAAATTTTAATACAATGTTATTTTATATATTTATACATACATATCTAATTCATCACCTAATTTCCTTCTTTGTTTAAAACATTTCACATGATTAAAAATACATTTTTGTTTCTTAACTAATTTCTGGGTCTTTTTAATATACCTATTAATTCTAACATATTTTTTTAATTTATTTCTGCTGCATGTAACTAGTCTCTTCTTATTATTGGATTTTAGAGTATCATCACCAGTTAGATCTATGGTAAAGGGTTCACTGTTACCTGAAGCAGAAATTATTCCAGCTACTTCTAAAATAATATCCCAACTTCAGTTTTTCGGCCCCCACGAATGTGCTTCAAGATCGTAAATCTGTGACTTAATTTTTCCTTTTTTTTTGCATTGAAGTGGTACTCGAATTTGACATTGTATAGCATCATCATCATCATCAGCCCATTTAAGTCCCCACTGCTGGGGCACGGGCCTCCCTCAATCACATGAGGGGTAATTGCCATACTCACCACAGACGGGTTGTATAGCATGGTTTACATTATTTCTATTCATGTTCCAAATAAAAAAATAAATATCTAATTATAAATGGAGTCTAACTAACACCAGCCGTCTTTTTCAATTGTCAGTGTATTGTGTTGTCTATCTAACTAATTATAAATGGAGTCTAACTAACACCAGCCGTCTTTTTCAATTGTCAGCGTATTGTGTTCTCTAACTAATTATAAATGGAGTCTTACTAACACCAGCCTTCTTTTTCCCAGTCAGTGTATTGTGCTGTTACTTAGGTCGCCAGATGCCTCCCTACTGTGTTTCCTTACATAATACTGTTCAAGCTTTCTATGGGCCAAAAAGGTATTTAGCACTGTAAAGATAAATAAACGAATGATAAACTCACATTTAGCAGGTAGATTGTATCCTCCAGTGACCTTCGCTTCACCAGTGCCGCATCCATGAAGGGAGTTGCACTCCTCCTGAAGCATTTCAAATGAATGAATGAACAAGTGAATTAATTAATATGTTTTTGTTGCACACTAAACGTAAGTTATAAAAGCTAGGTATCACGGGAGTAATGTATAAAGAAGGCCTTACATTATAATAGCAATTTCTTCCTTCTTAAAGGAAATGCTATAGATCTCCCCCACTATGGACGATGATGAGAGGGTGCCCAGGGATTTTAATTGGTAAACCTCCGCCGTAATGCGGAAGGAGTCGGACATAACCTTGGAAGGGGTATGCATAATGCATTTCCACTGGGATAACAAAAAAAGAAGGTGTAAGGTGGTGTAATCAAAGGTGATTTTTTACATTACACTTACTTACTTAATTTTTAAGAATTACCATGGACTAATAGCATTACCGATCTATATTCTATGGACACAAATAAGGGATATTCATGTACTTTTTGATGCTGACTAATAGGTATTCAAATCAATGAAATTTATTTTACTATGATAATGCACATCATCAGTGTATTAATCCGCTGATTATTTCAGAAATAATGATGATTCCGATTTTTTTTTTATGTTATAGGTGGCAGATGAGCAGATAGATCACCTGGTGGTAAGCGGTTGAAGCCGCAATTGGACACCTGCAACACCAGTGGAGTCAAAAGTGCGCTGCCAACTTTTGAACCCCCCTTTCACCCGGGTTGGGCCTCCGGTACCCTCACACACAAAGCGAAACAGCACAGTGCTGCTTTATTCCAGTTGAGCCGGCCCATTCATCCTGCAGGGTGGCTCCCCATACCAGTCGATGCTGGACACATACCTGGAGCAAAGGTCCTGCGGCCCGATGAATGGCTCCATCCACGCCTCCACCGGCAATGAGTCTCGAATTGGCGGCATTAACAATAGCATCAATCTGTGAACACCAAAGTCACCAAACAAATAATGGTCTAATATTTTTCATCATCAGCCCATTTAAGTCCCCACTGCTGGGGCACGGGCCTCCCTCAATCACATGAGGGGTAATTGCCATACTCACCACGCTTGGCAGACGGGTTGGCGAGGCTAATATTTTTATTTAACAAATAATAAAACAAAACTAAATTCAAAATACAATAACAAATATTTGTGTTTTATTTAAAATATATAGCAGTTTGCAATAATTAGATTGTACTAGTAGCTTTTATTTTATACAATGATGCTGGCAAACCAGCAAGCGGCTGACCTGCTACAAAGCCACATTCATAATAAACTAAACCAAATAAACTAATCAACATTTTTTATAATCTCAAACACGTTTAAACATACTTCCAATGATTATTGGGACTTAATTAATATTTATTTGTTAAGTTGTACTACTTTATGTATAAAATAAATATTTTTTTTAGACTATTACCAACCTCCAGCTTGGTAATATCCCCTTGGAAAATTGACACCTTTTCAGAGAGCTCCTTATCCTTAGAGGAGTCCAGTTTCATCTTCTGGAACTCCTTAAGGTCATCCAAAGTATGCTTAAGCATCTCTATATCCCTGTTTCTGATCACATACTTGTTCCAAGGATCCACTCTGTCAACTATTATGTAGTCCCCAGGTTTATATAACTTCCTCTTCTCCTCCAAAGGCATGGAGAGAATCTTGCCTTTCTCGTTTTTCCATTTTCCTTGGGTAGTCATCTTGAGCAAGGAATAAAAACGTACTTGTTGCGCTCGATATTTCCCAAAAACAGTAAAAAAAACCCTATGGTTCACCGGCAGAAGCATAGTTGAAGTCAATTCCTTTGCATAATAAAAGCTAGTTTTACCAAAAGTAGTCATTTAGTAACAAAAACAACATATAATTTATCATCAGAATTTGGTATAGGACTAAAATTTACAGATATTTTGGGCATAGGAGCAGGCTCCAATGACACTGATGACATTGACGTGTAACCAACAGGGTTGTCATCAACAAAATGAAAAACAATCGATTCACCATTTATAAATCGATTGTAAAAAATCTTTTGCAATGAAAGTATTGTATTTTTATTGAACAAAAACACAAGAAAATTAAGACAATAACTAAGAAATAAAATTAAACTAAATAAAAAGTAAATAAAAAGGAAAGTTAAAAAGAATGCAACGAAAAATGATTTGAGCTAGATCTAACAAATAGTTTTTTTTGACGCACCAGTGGAGTCACAAGTGAGATTATAAATAAATAATTACATTTCAAAATATTCACATTTAGTCACTTTATAAAACATCTGAACGCATTAAAATCATTTCTAATTGCACATATTTTACATTAAAATTCCATCTGTTTTCTTGTTTAGGTCATTATCTCAAAATTTCTCCAGAACCAGAATTGGGTTAACATCGATGTTTGCCCACGTGGGTTTGGGCCCATATGAGCATAATTCTTGCCACATGGCCAATGACCAGAATAAAAATGGATATCTAATAATAAAGAGTGACTGTGGGCGGGTACAGTTATTATCATGTATAACACTACAGCTATGAAGCAGTATGTGATGTTTGAGTATTCCATTCGACGGCATCGATGGCGCAGTGGCTATGGTTGACGACCCGTTTGGTACAGTGTTAGTGAACGCTGCCTTTGGTCCAAGGGTTGCGGTTTCCCCGCACAGTACAAACATTTGTGTGCATGAATATGTCTGTTTGTATTGGTCTGGGTGTTCCCTATGTATTATAAGTATGTATTTACAAAAGAAAAGTATTATACGTATATATTTGTAATCCCACTGTTGATTCTGATATCCGTAAAACAGGTGCTTGAGCAACCTATCTCGGAGTCAGATCAATGAATGTGATATTGTGAAATATTTATTTATTTATATTTATGGTGTTGTGCTAAGCGCAGAAGGTCCTGGGTTCGGATCCCAGTCTGCTAAACGGTTTTTCCTAAATTAACTCGAGTCTGGGTGTGTCGTCGTCGTCTATTTTTGCAATGAAAAGAAATACCCACTCGATTGGATGTAATGGTGACAATTGACAAACGATACAGAAAGATACGAACGGGTCAAGCAAGATCGTTATTGAAATTAAATTTTGAAGCGTTTTGAATGAGTTTAAACCCGAATTTAATTTAATGAGGGCGGGTGGCAAAGCAGTCAGGAAGTATAAATCTGTGTATGTGGAGATCATTGGCCATCAGTCAGTGGACGTATAATGATGATGAGATGACACTAAAATTAGGTTTTGATATTCTGATACTATTATTAATCGACCTAAGCGTCACTAGATATAGATAAAACAAGAAAAATTATGTACGCATCGATGTGGAAAAACATGGTGGATGTCGCATATAGAATGTAAGCCATAAAAAACGATGATTTGCTATAAACATCGTATTATCAAAAAATATCGTCACCAGAATTGGGCTCGTGATTGGCCCAATTCTGGTGACGTGAGTGATTTAAGATCACTTGTCTTTTGCAGTTGACTTCTATGGGATCAACCATGGAGTAAGGTACATAATACTATTATTATATAGTAATAATACTCAAGAGTTTAAGAAATAGAATTTAAATTGTAATCGATTATTGTAGACCTGTCAAATGATTTCGACATTGGCAGCCCTAAATTGCTGTCAAACAAGATTTCTCCACGTAACGCACGCTGCAATTTTATCGAAATTCTCAAAAATCGTTGATAAATTAGCGACGCGCTGCCGGCAATGACTGTCTAGTATATTAAAAGAGAGAGTTAAAACTCTGTTTTCACCCATAAAATTCAGTAACACGGCCAGGTAATTCATCAAAATATCGGATTACAGCAGTCTGTACTATGGCACCGGTCTTTGTCTACGATAGATTCGTGTAATCAAGTTAGTTTTGCGGTTTCTTGCAGGATGAAGACCCTGGGCCTTCTTCTGGTCACCTTGCTGGCGATCAGTGGCAGCTTCGGTGTGGATAGGAACAATTTTAAGACTTGTGATCAGTCTGGATTTTGCAAGCGACTCCGCGGATTAAAGCCTGAAAGATCGCAGTATGTGGCGGACTTCTCTAACGTTGTGCTCCACGATAATATGGTTTTCATAGATGTGAACACTGTGGACCTAGAATCTGAGCAGAGGCCAGTCCTGGTGAGTGTTTTTGATATTGATTAAATGTTGATGGGTGATTTAATTGATACATTATTCTGTGCGGACGCCGCTGGCCGGCCGCCAACAATGCGTGATGTAACGCGTGCATACACTGTATTTACCTGCATGGAATAATATTTTTAAACTGACTCCTCATGTACTGTGTAAGACTGCCAATAAATCATGAAAGAGTTTGGCACTTTCAGAGTAATATGATAGCTTATTAATATTTAGAATATTTATTTTATATACTTCTTACTTCTAAAGAAAATTCGATTTATTGTTTCTTTTGATGATATATCCCAATTTATCACATTTTATTAAGAATAAGAAAGTACATACATATCTATATTTTTAAATGCACATATTCTTAGAATGCCAAAATACTTTTTGACTTAGTAAATTAAATGTTGCAGTTTTTTAATCCTGTTCAATGTGTCAATAACATCATCAATCTTTCACATCATAAATCTCTTATAAATGTCCAGCTGAAAATGAAAATATCTTGTTGCAATGTAAATCATTGATTATCTTGATGAATTGTCCAATTTTAAAAGGTATATATATAAAAGATAAGTAAGTGAAAACAAGTGTAATCATAGGTTGAATCATTAATAAAAATAATATTAATGATCACTTTATTGCACACAAAACAGGTATAAAAAATTACAGGAGTAATGCACAACAAAGGCAGTTTTATCACAAAGGATGGTCTCTTCCAGGCTGCCTTTAGGGAAAGGTCACTTGATAAAGGTGTAGGATGGTGCAATACCTTAGTACTAATGCTTGCATAGCAATGCTTTATTAATAAATACAAATTAAAAGAGATACAGCTGTGGACTGCAACAGGCTAATGATGATGATGATTCCTCTAATCATTATCCTATTCCATTATTCCTTCAATATCAGCTGTCAGTGTGACCTAAGCGCACCCTGGGCTCCAAAGCGACAGCTTTGGACACAACTGGGAACGAAACACTGAGCTGAGGAGGATCAGGTGTCGGTGTGACCACAGCCAGGTGTTGTTGTTAAGCTGTAGACCTTCTAGTTAAAATGCTTAAAAAATAAACATTCCTGACTTCGGCTTAGAATAAAATTATTACTAAAGTGGCGGCACTAGATCACGTGTGGACAACGGTTTTTGGTTCCCAGTCAAGCATTGGAGGACTTTTAATATAATCATAATTTGCTACAAAGGGATCCCCAGTAGCCCATCATTTGCTACGGCAGGGTCCACCTGTGCCTCGTCGTGTTGACTTTTCTACGATGGGTATATGCGAGACCCCCTGAAGCGTGAAGACATCAGCGGTCTCCGCCGCCTAGCGCCGCCACTGGCTATGAAATGTTTTATAATTAACTGACACTGAAGTGAGCAGTTTGCATAAAAATGTGCTATGTTCCATTGAGTATGTTGGTGATTGTAGATTACAAGAAATATTACTTCTGTATAAGAGCATTGTTTTAGGTCCGTTATTAGCGCTTGCGTGCCGCGCGCGCGCCGCTCACGTGGCTTGTTGGTTCCTGTTTGTGCCAAGCATCAATGGACAAAACAGTGTTGAAAATCATTTTGTGTCCCAATCAGTTTACCAAACACTTTCATATTTATAAATTCTCTGGAAAATACTGGACAGAATATTTTCAGGGGGCCCAGATGTCTCTCTCTCTCTCTCTTTATGTCATGCATGATATTGAGTTTGTTGTTGTTTGAGGTGGCAGACAAGCATATGGATCACCTGATGGTAAGCGATTGCCGCCGCTCATGGACACCCGCATCATAAGTGCGTTGCCAGCCTTTAAATCCCCATTTCTCCCAGATTGAGTCTCGGGTAACTTCACTCACTCAGCGAAACACAGCACAGACGCTGCTTCACGCCAATTTCTATCAGATCGGGGTGGTCCATTCATGCCGAAGCGTGGCTCTCCCTTGGTCAAAATTTTTATAAAGGCAAAGGAGACTTGCTACTTTTAGCATCGAATATCGGTGCTATAAGTATAGCTTTTTCATCTGACCTTGGCTACCCTTAGACAGGGGAACCAGACGATCTGCATCATGGTTACACGACTATCATCATCATCATACATACTAATTATGAAGAGGTTAATCCAACAACAGGAAACTCGTGCGCGATGTAATCGACACCTAGCGCCCTCTATTGGTATAAACTGGAACTAATGTCCCTAAAAAAATACTGAGACATGTTGATTGTTTAAACTATAGGCAATTTGTTTGTCCTCCAGTTCAAGTATGTGCTGAAAATATCCGCGTTTGTGGATAGCACGTGGAGGGTGGAGATGGAGGAGACGGAGCCGCTGTACCAGCGCTACGCGCCCTACCTGGCTCTGAAGGACATGCCGAACCCTGACGAGTGAGTTTAAAATATTTTTCAGATACACACACTTGGTCATCTTTTTAGGGTTCCGTAGCCAAATGGCAAAAAACGTATCCCTTATAGTTTTCAATTTGAAAAAAAAAAACTATCTAAAAACAACTTTTCTACAAAAAACGCTATACAAAGAATCTGGCGTCCTAGACCAGTAAGCAGACTGGTGGTAACAGCAGAATGGACAACATTTCAAAATTGCTAAGCTCTGAAACAAAAAATACCAATTCTTTATTTATTTTTCCACTGCTCGAATATATATTTATTAATTTTTTATATAGCTTATTAACTGAGAAAAAAATTAAAAACTAAAAAACGTAAGATAACGTCATTTGACGTCAGAATGTAAAATATTTCTTTGCTTAGCACATCATAGTTTTAAATTTACGAAATGCCAAACCCATGACATGCAACTGTCAAAAAAAAGACAACTTGTCAACGTTGAATGAATGAATGACGTTAACAATGTTGGCACTAGTACTAGAATAAAGCAAAGGAATATCGCTGTATTCAGCCGTCCGATGACGTCATTTGGCGCTTACGTCTATTTAGAATATAAAGAATTTCAATAATTATTTTATGCATGAAAATGGACAAATTTTGAAAAAAGAAAAATATGGGTCTGTTCATTTTATGTCTATTTCATATAAAAAAACAATATGGACATGTTAAAAATATGAAATGTTGTCCATTGTGATCAAATAAGTAAACGTTTGTGTTTTGGTTTCCCGATGGCCATAAGCCCACGTCACATAGACAGCCTCGCAAACAGCATACGTAGCATCTTCTACTTAGTTTGTGCAAACAGCAAACAGACCATTAAATGGTTGGACGCTCGCTCCTTGCGAAGCGTTTTAGTGGAGGTTCTTTACCATTACCATAAGTTTGAAAAACTTTTCTCGCTATCAAAAACTATCGCTTTGTCCCTTTCATTGTGGTGCATGTGAAAGAGACAGAGCAATGGGTTTGGATGACGAGGATAGTATTTTAAACTTATGGTAAGGTCTCTTGTCTCAAGGGGCGCCCGGATGCACCGCACCGGTACACTATAAATAAAGACGCCCCTGACCGCTAGTTTGTACGCATCGCAGGAAAGCATCAGTGAGTTAACTGAGCTTTCTACAAAGGATCAGTGAGCTAAGTGACCTTTCTATAAAAATATGTACTTCCACAGGCTGAAGCAAGTGTCGAAGAAGCCCGACAAGATGGTGCTCAAGAACGGCAAGGGGCACAAAGTGGTGATACACGCGGACCCGCTGAAGGTGGAGTTCCTGGACAAGCAGGGCGAGGTGGCCGTCGTGTTCAACGAGCACTCGCAGCTGTTCGTCGAGCCGATGAGGAAGCGCGCGGAGAAGAATGAAGACGGAGATGAGGAGGTGGTGAGTGCGCTTCTGTTATTTTATTCCCTACTAGTGGCGCTGCTGATTGATTAGTTCCAAATTGTAGCAATCCAATGGACAACATTTCAAATTTTTAACAAGTCTATATTGTTTTTTTATATGAAAGTAGACATATAATGAACAGACCCATATTTTTTCTTTTTTCTAATAATATAATAAAATAGACGTAAGCGCCAAATGACGTCATCGGACGGCTGAATACAGCGATATTCCTTTGCTTATCATTGTTTTAATAAAAAAAAGGTACTACTGTCAAAGGTAAATAATACTAGTGTCAACATTGTCAACGTCATTCATACATTCAACGTTGACAAGTTGTCTTTTTTTTTGACAGTTACATGTCATGAGTTTGGCATTACGTAAATTTAAAACTATAATGTGCTAAGCAAAGAAATATTTTACATTCTGCCGTCCGATGACGTCATCTTACATTTTTTAGTTTTTAATTTTATTCTCAGTAAATAAGCAATATAAAAAATGAATAAATATATATTCGAGCAGCGGAAAAGTAAACAAAGAATTGGTATTTTTTGTTTCAGAGCTTAGCAATTTTGAAATGTTGTCCATTGTGGGTGCGGTATATTGTAGAAAGGGCGGCAACGCATCTCCACTCCCTCTGGTGTGGCTGATGTCCATGGGCGGCGGTGATCACTTACCATCAGGTGACTCGCTTGCTCGTAATCGCTCGCTTAATCGCCTTTCTCATTAAAAAAAGATGTCGCACTTGCCCGCTGCAAACGACAATTATCATTTGCAGCGGGCAAGTGTTTCGCTTCCTCCAAGCGATGGGAGCTAAGTGATCAATGGTAGCTCAGTGAGCGATAGTAGGTAAGGTAAGGGATGATAATTCAGTGAGCGACGGTACCTAAGCGAGCAATGTTAGGTGGTACCTAAGTGAGCGATGTTAAGTGGTACCTAAGCGAGCAATGTTAGGTGGTACCTAAGTGAGCGATGTTAAGTGGTACCTAAGTGAGCGATGTTAGGTGGTACCTAAGTGAGCGATGTTAGGTGGTACCTAAGTGAGTGAGTGATGTTAGGTGGTACCTAATAAGCTATGTTAGGTGGTACCTAAGTGAGCAATGTTAGGTGGTACCTAAGTGAGCGATGTTAGGTGGTACCTAAGTGAGTGAGTGATGTTAGGTGGTACCTAATAAGCTATGTTAGGTGGTACCTAAGTGAGTAAGCGATGTTAGGTGGTACCTAAGTGAGCAATGTTAGGTGGTACCTAAGTGAGCGATGTTAGGTGGTACCTAAGTGAGTGAGTGATGTTAGGTGGTACCTAATAAGCTATGTTAGGTGGTACCTAATAAGCTATGTTAGGTGGTACCTAAGTGAGCGATGTTAAGTGGTACCTAAGTGAGCGATGTTAGGTGGTACCTAAGTGAGTGAGTGATGTTAGGTGGTACCTAAGTGAGCGATGTTAGGTGGTACCTAAGTGAGTGAGTGATGTTAGGTGGTACCTAATAAGCTATGTTAGGTGGTACCTAAGTGAGCAATGTTAGGTGGTACCTAAGTGAGCGATGTTAAGTGGTACCTAAGTGAGCGATGTTAGGTGGTACCTAAGTGAGTGAGTGATGTTAGGTGGTACCTAAGTGAGTGAGTGATGTTAGGTGGTATCTAAGTGAGCTATGTTAGGTGGTACCTAAGTGGGTGAGTGATGTTAGGTGGTACCTAAGTGAGCGATGTTAAGTGGTACCTAAGCGAGCAATGTTAGGTGGTACCTAAGTGAGCGATTTTAAGTGGTACCTAAGTGAGCGATGTTAGGTGGTACCTAAGTGAGTGAGTGATGTTAGGTGGTACCTAAGTGAGTGAGTGATGTTAGGTGGTATCTAAGTGAGCTATGTTAGGTGGTACCTAAGTGGGTGAGTGATGTTAGGTGGTACCTAAGTGAGCGATGTTAAGTGGTACCTAAGCGAGCAATGTTAGGTGGTACCTAAGTGAGCGATGTTAAGTGGTACCTAAGTGAGCGATGTTAGGTGGTACCTAAGTGAGTGAGTGATGTTAGGTGGTACCTAAGTGAGTGAGTGATGTTAGGTGGTATCTAAGTGAGCTATGTTAGGTGGTACCTAAGTGAGTGAGTGATGTTAGGTGGTATCTAAGTGAGCTATGTTAGGTGGTACCTAAGTAAGCAATGTTAGGTGGTACCTGAGTGAGCGATAACAGTTAAATAATCCATCGTAGCTTAGTGAGCGATAGTATCAGAGCTAAGTTAGCAACGGTAGCTCAGTGAGCGACGGCAGCTCACTGTAGAGGTCCGCAAATCATGTCCGGAACTACACATGTCTTGCTCAGTGAGCGATGTTAGATCAGTGAGCAATTGCTTCATGAGCGACGGTAGCTTAGTGAGCGATATTAAGTGAGATAGATAGATAGATAGATAGATATACTTTATTGCACAAAATACACAACTTAAGTACTAGGCATTACAGACATTTTGTGTACAATTTCGGCGGTCTTATCGCTGAAAGCGATTTCTACCAGACAACCTTCGGGTAAAGGACATTTGATAGTAGAGAAGGGAGGGGAGTGAGCTATGGGAATTAGCGATAGTAGCTTAGAGAGCGATGGCAGCTCGATGAACGATGTATCTCGGTGATCGATATTAATTAGCATAGTAGCTTGAACATCAGCCACACGTTGACTGTTCATACACGTTGTTCACACTATGATTGTTTAGCCGCGAGAAAAGCAGTATGAATCCTTATAAATACAAATAATATTTAGCTGAGCGTTTAGCTTTAGGGATGTTAGAGCAAGGTCAATGTAAAGATCGCCGCAGTAAATAGGCCACAGCGTGTCGGTCACGTATCGATAAGCGAGATCAACGTTCGAAGGCATGGTCAGCTGCCACGAGGAAGTTCATGCGATTTGATTGATATAATACGATATTGGTTTATTACTTTTTTTTACTACCTTGATGGAGTAGTGGGTATTGGGTCGCACGCAACGGGCCAAAAATGTGTACCTATATATTCGGTAACAAATTATTAGTGTGTCAGCCCGGACTCAGAAAGCGGTCTTGTAAAGCACGATAAGCCCTTGGTCCTGCGCATGATCTCTCTCCGGTCGTGTCACACTGGTGTCGCATCGGATTGTGAGAGTAAGGGAATACAGGGTGCTCTTGTTTGCGCACACACTTGAGCATTTTAATATATGTATGTACTGCGTACGTGGCCATCGGTTGGAGGAGATTATTATAACTTTCTTTTTTACTGCTGCCTCTCCTGAGCCGTTCACCTGATGGAAAGTAATCAACGCCGCCCATGAACATCCTCGAAATCAGAGAGATCGCTAATGTGTTGCCGGCCTTATTAAAAGCGCTTATTCGGTCCACTTCATTTTTTTTAAATAGAAACAAACAGAAAATCTTTATGTAGTGTTCCGGAGAAAAGTATTTTTGATTGTTACAACGCATCATTTTATTCTTGTCACAACCATCATACACGTAATTTTTAAAATTTCTTAAAAGTGGTAATGGCGACAGCAGTTGAAATTCAGACTTTATGGCGTTATGTACATTAAGATTAAATATATTAAATCCAGAGAGGAACTATCTCTTGGCGCTGACGCATCCACCACTAAGAAATTGTAATTTTTGGCGCGCGTAAATGGAGCGTTGTGATTGGTTAAGATTTTGCCGCAGTTTTCGAAATAAGACTAGGAAGTCTTATTAGGAAGGTGCGTAGGAACGCAACTTACAAAACTTTGGTGTAACTTATAAAATTGGTAATTATTGTTCCTGGGACGTCCTAATGGGCGAAGGTCATTCTGGTTACTCGTACAGAGGTGACAGATAAATTGTCATGAAAAGAAAAAATGTCGCCGTCAGCCCATTATAAAAAAAAACAAAGTACTTTTGTAAAAGAAAAATAACCTTATATTGTTTTAAACTTTTATTTATTATTATAATGTACTTTTTAATAATATATTAACTAATATATTATTAAAAAGTACATTATAAATAAATACAATATATAGCTGTAAACAAAAAAGTAAAATACATAAGAAAAAAATACTACATATAATATCTTATTTATATACATATAAGCAATTAAGTCATGCGGAAAGATTAGATGTCAAAAAATGCTCACGAACCCTTTTTTTGAATGAATGCCTATTCAGTGAGGTTTTGATATTAATAGGCAGCAAATTCCAAAGCCGTATTCCCTGCACGGTGAAGGAGTTGGTAACGAACGAGGCGTGGTGTCGCGGGATGTAAAGACACTTTCATGGTCACTAACATTAGAATCTCGTAAATAACTATTCTAATAAAAATCAACCTGATATTTTACTATTTACGATATGTGAGATGAGAATGGCATATCTACTCGGCGACCGTGAGCCTAAGTCGTCAGGTAAAACCTACTTAAAGGGATAAATAAACACGAACAAACCATTTATGTGTTTTAAATTGACTAGACTTTTTCTTTGTATGGACTGGATGTGATGATGATGTGGTTATGAACCTGTCAACATTCTTCGATCAATGTCGAGCCTTATATTACTGAAACAGAGTTCAAAGGGGATGTTTTTGTTTTCGAATGTCATAAGAATTAGATATCATGTTATAAGATAGTTGATATTTTATAGCAATTTTTTGCGATTTATTCTTAAGTAAATAGCACACTTAAAAAATTCATCTCGTGTTCAGGCGGGACTCGAACCCACACCTTCCACAATCCGGGTGAATGTAATATCAATTATACCACTGAACGCGTTACTTAGTCGATGAAATTTGTAAGTGCTTGATTCGACATGAGTCTCATGAATATTGTAGGTATATTTTCATGTTATAAGATGTTACAGTGCAACTACGATCAGAAGGCACATCTGTGACATGGACAGGAGGGCGTTGTACAATGTTTTTTCTATGGGGAAATATCAAAACGACTGATACTTGTAAAGGAAACAGTATTAGTTCCGATTTTTACCACGAGCCATATACTCGTGGGCAACTTATATAGTTAAATAAATTGTTTCATATCCTTTTTAAATATTTAGTTAAGTTCCAAGTAATAAAGCTATTGGTTAAAGTACCAGACTGCGATCCTGGGCTCCTGGATTCGATTCAAAGGTCTAGCAAAATGTATGTTTCGATTCTTTCAAACATAGCTTCGGTTTGTGATCACCAATCCGCATTAGGCAAGCGTGGTGATTAAGCCTAATACCATCATAGTAGCGACGACTTGATTTCTATTATGGAGGATTTTTCCCTGCAGTGGGACAGTAAATAGGCTGATACTTTCCTATGTAGAAGCAATCTTTAGTCGTTTGAGCGCTGGTTTGAAACAAGGCTTCGTTTTCATGAACACAAATAATTGTTGATAAAACAGATATATAAATAAAAATCGTTTTTAGCAAATAGGTTTTACAACGTAGGATCTACTGGTAGCCCTCAAACTAGGTATTCCTGTCTCTTGGGGACTGAGTTTGAGTTATAAATCAAAGTAGGTACCTATTTGCGGCGTTGCATTTAGTATTTGTGTTCAGTCTGGATGTTTGTTAAGTACAAACAAGGACTTTTAAACAGAAAGGCAAAAATGAATTCAGATTATCAAGCGATATAATTGAATTTTGAGTGGCACTCGACGCATGTCTCGTGGTTTCCGCGTTATCGACATAATAGGTAAAATCGGCCACGTACGGTGCCGATAAGCCGGGATCAATGCTCTGACTCCTCGTCCAGCGAATATCTGTTTTTGACTGACCCGATGGCGCAATTGGTAGTGACCCTATCTGTTACGCCAAAGGTCGTGGGTTCGATCCCCACCCTGGACAAACATTTGTGCGATGAACACTTGTTTTTGTTCAGTGTCTGATTGTAATATATGTACTTAAGTATATATTTGTGTTCCTCTGTTGTCTGATATCTGTAACACAAGTGCTTAAGCTGCTTAGTACGGAATCAGGTCAACCTTTGAGATGTTGTGAGAATTATTATTTAAAGAAAAGAAAGAAAAAAAATATCCATCTCTTTCGTACCTTTATTTATTATTTTCTATAGATACATAAGGTGGTTCCCACAAGGTCGACCAACAATCTGGTGAAGGTCGCGGGAAGCCCTTAGGTGCGGGTGGCACAGGACCGATCTGTGTGGAACATTGGGGGAGGCCTATGTCCAGCAGTGGGCGTGTATTGGCTGATACGATGATGATGATGCATCTCTTTTTTACCTTTATTTATTATTTTCTATAGATATAATAAAAATTACCGCACCGAAATGAATTTTACATCGAAATAGAGCGGTAGCCGTCATTTTATGATTTGGCTGGACAGACCAGGGACTAAATCCCTGGTCTGTACCGTACACCAGTCCCATCATAAATATATGTTTAATTTAAATAACGATACACAGCATAGAATAACTCAGAAGAAAGTTTTTCCAATCTGATCACCATCATGTTAGCGTTTTGTCCCGGCTGCGTCCCAAGCTATCTTCTTCGCTTCATAGCCCGAAGTTCGTTATGTTTTGCAAGAGTAAATGGCAATATTAATGAAGCAATTATAACCTTTTCATTTTAAAATTTTATGTTTGTATTTCAATTAACATAGTTTACTTAAGACAGGTGTGTAGGTGACTTCGGAACACCTGCCTGATTAGCTGTTTAAAACATTTGTTTTAATAAACTATTTTATATGTCTGTTTTCCTGACTTTGACTATTTGAATATACCACTGTCTCAGATAAAATCGGGCGTGGAATGAGTGTAGTTAACGGAGGCCGTGACTCCTATCTGGTGTTCATGGGCAGAAATCATTTACCATCAGGTTATCCGTCTGTCGCCTCACCGCCTGTCATATAAAAAGTGTCTTATTTCAAAGACTAGAATGTTGTCTTATCTTGAAACATTGTCTAAGTCTATACTATTTAAAAAGAGATAAAAGGCAACGCGAAATCACGAAACGCTTGCGCGATGTAATCGACACCTAGCGCCATCTATTGGTATAAAGGGGAGCTAATGTGCCGAGACGAAGTTAGGGAAGCACTAGTTTTCTATATTACGCTCTTCCATCTTATAAAAGTTGCAGTTACTCCACCCAGTTTGAAGTGGTGCGATAAGGGGCATAATTATAATAACATTATGAAGTATTACGCGTTCAAACGAGGTTGACCTCACGTAAGCTTATAAACAGAAACATAAACAGAAACATTATTTATTTGCATAATACACATTTGATACATTGATGGTATGAAAAGTATCAGAGTCACGGTATTCAGCCTGCCACCAGGCGCGCAAATGGTGTTGGTATGACAAAATACTGTAGTCCTACCTAAAAGATTACATTGATAAATCTAAAATTAACGATTTATAATTAAAAAAAAAAACTTTACATGAAAATCTAAAATTAACAAAATACTTATACTTACATCGAATTATGTTATGACTAATATTATTTATTTATTAATATCTATGAAGTTATTTTACAGATCTAATAGGTATATTTTATAAGGTTTTATGAGATCAGGTGAGAGTTTAGAGATCAGAGATAGGTAAGTAATTACATGCTAGTTAAATCATCGTGTGACACACGGGTTACTTAAACTAATTAATATTATAGGTAGGCATAAGCGGAATTGTAATTAAATAATTAAAATAAATGTTGTACAGCCTGACCAGTGAAAAACAGTCAATGACTCCCTAATGTTCAAGAAAACACAACATTGAGTGCTTAAGTTGAGTTTTGATCGTGGCTCTCCCACGGTCTTTGTTTTGTACTCCTTTTTTATGCTAGATGCGGACAAACGAGCAAGCGGGTCACCTGATGGAGAGTAATCAGCGCCGCCGATGAACATCTGCGAAATCAGAGAGATCGCTAATGTGTTGCCGGCCTTTTAAAAAGGAGTACGCTCTTGTCTTGAAGGTCCCTAAGTCGTATCCGTCGGGAAATACTCCTGCAGCCAAACCGTTGCACAGAACTAAGGTACGTCGTAGAAAGTTCCGCGAAAAACGCACAGTATTAACCACTATCCATCGAGATGATGGGGATGGAATGACAATCGCTTGCGAGTAGTTCGATGTAAGAATTCAGATGCAGGGAGTTGATCAAACAGTTCCACAGAGCACTCCCCATGATAGATGCGGTATAGAATGCTGAGGTATCCTTTGGTTTGGTATGGACATACGATTTTTTTTACGCTTCCAAAACTGACTCACTAAGTGAGAGTACATACAGGGTAGTCTCGATCTCTCCTTTAGGGTTCTCTGAAAGACATATAGGCTAAAACCTCTGGGGCATTTTCCATCAATGGCAATGACAACGAAATCAAGGATTGGTTCTTAGACGCCATTACAAACCTTTTAGTTTATTACCCCAAGCTAGACAGCACTATCTCTTTACCAAACTACGGCCAAAGACCAGGCCCACCATAATACTGACTCAATGAGGCTATCGCGTGTGAAAAATCCGCTAGATGGCGTACTATAGGACTGTGGTCCATATACAATGTGATTGGTTATTTTATTTTTAAACGTGATCTGTCAAAATGTCAATTTGACAAACTAAACAACCTGGACTTGGACTTCAGTCCAACAGTACGCCAGCCAGCGGATTTTTCACACGCGACAACCCCCGCATTTTGTCCAACAAAATTCCGTATTATAGCTAGAGTTTTTATTAATCTATCTATATGTACTTATAAAGAGGTAATTTCTAATAGACATCGACAAGGCTTATATTTTAACGAAGCGATATTATAATCGACACTCAGCGCCATCTATTCAGGTCGTGCCAGAATACCAGCGCTGCCGCGGCATTTCTGTCGTTGCAGCACCATGCTGAGGCCAGGGCCTGATTGACCTCACACTTCACACACGCCTACTTATTTAGAATATTTTCATTATATAACTGTGTATTTACCTACCTATCGTCTGTTCTCGTACTCACCTTTGTCTGTAGTTTTAATGTGTCAATGTTACCTTACCTATGTTTTCTAATGAATGTTCATTGTTAAATTATTTATTGTGATGGTCAATAAAATGTTTCTTTCTTTCTTTCTTTCTTTCTTTCTATTGGTATGGTTTGGAACTAATAGTAAAATTAAGTCCCAAAACGAGATGTGGGCGGGCCACTAGCAATTAGGAATAAAAACTGCCTGTGTTCTGTCCAGGAGGAGGAGGGCACCTGGGGCGAGAACTTCAAGTCTCACCACGACAGCAAACCCCGCGGCAATGAAGCTATCTCTCTCGACATCGGGTTCCCTGACGCTGACCAGGTTTACGGTGAGTCTTCAATCATTTGTAACCACTAGTGCTACCGAATAATCGATTAAACGATTATTTTCACCTTTAATAATCTAATAATCAATTATACTATCAATAGTAATCGATACTACCGATTAAATCGATTTTGTTTTTTTGACGATATCTACATATAATCGTTTAAATTGAAGATACTATACAGGGTGTAAGGAAAAGGGTATAACATACCGAAAACTGTAAATAGGGCTTGCCTTGAGAGTACTTGGAAAAATAGTAAAAAAAATTAATCTGTTATAGTTTCCGAGAAATAAGCCAGCAAAGTTTTTATGTGAAATTGCTTGTACACAACCCTAAAACACCTGATTTTATTCATAAACTTACTCGAGGCCATTCACCTCATCGACAAGGGAACACATAAACTCGTTATGCAGGAACAGAAGGGACATGCCAATATTGCATTTCCTGCCTACCACTAATATTACTTCTGAGAGATACGTCTCTCCACCAACACGAGTGTTTAATGAATGAAACGTTAAGTAAAGGAAGTTCATGGCCTGGTTTTGTTACCGAGTGTTACTTACCTACTATCATCAGATAAAATTGGTTTTAGTAAATGTTTCTTACATTATGACGGCTCACCTGATGGTTAGTGATTACCGCCGTCCATGGATATGTGCTACACACACAGATGCGTAGGTTTTAATAATTAAACAGTGTGTTAAATTTATTACGAACGCTTGTCCGATCGACAAATTTTATTCATGTCAAACATTCATCATACTCGTAATTATTGTTAAAAGTGGCTACTGTCACATTTGCTATACGTGCAGAGCTAACATACCTACACAAAATTGATCTAAAAATATTAAAATGACTTTTTTGAGAATAATGCGGTGGGATTTTTTCTTTAAATGCTACTTGTTTTATTAAGTAGGTTAGGCTTAGGCTATTAGAACTAAAGACACAAATTAAAAAATCCGCCATTTACACTCGCAAAGTTAGAGAAGCTGCTTTGACTCAACGTAAGTTCATACTAAACAAGCGAACTTTATGACCCTTCTGGTTCTTTAATCTTTAGATTTTTCGTCACATTTACACACACAAGCAAAGGCGGAAATTTCTTGCAACCAGTTGAACAGTTGTGAAAAAGTCCCGCCTTTAGCGTGAACTGACGCGGTTTCGCTGCCCATAAACAGATGTCGCTAATCAAAATCAAATTTATTATTTAATAATGGGTTCCGTACATACTTTGTTTAAATAAAATTATTTTGTAACAAGGAAGAATTTAAGCCGCATCATTAATCGAAATTATTGACTAACATACATTAGCTACATATCCTCAATATGATTTGAGTTTTTTTTTATTGATAAAAGTTTACGAAACTACTTAGAATTTATTTTATGCTATTGATTTTACATTTTTTATGTGATAGGAGATAGAAGAACAGACAGATCACCTGATGGTAAGCGATTGCCGCTACCCATGGACACCCACAACTGGTGTTGCAGTGTGCTGCCAACCTTTGAATCCCCCTTTCACACCTCCTTCACGCAGAGAAACACACGCGACTTCACTTCGGTTTTACTGTGAAGCCGTGGTAACACTCCGGTCGATCCGGTCTATTCATGCCGAAGCGTGGCTCTCCTAAATTTTGCTGAATTACTCCAACTTCTTTTTAGAATATGTATTACTTTTCGAACTTTTTCGTATTCGAATAAGTTCTTCCATTTAATAATTAATTGTTATCATGATAAGTTTACTGATTTGTAATAATGTCTATTATTTTCATTGAGGAACCCTAAAGTGTGGAGCGTGTCAGTAGTAGTACACTACTCGATTTACGCACGCAGCGCGCACACTAGCGACAGCACTACAATGGATCGAGCGGGGGGAAAGGTGAACTAAATCGCGTGCAGTGATAGTAGGGACGGAATCTATTTTTTTTTGTTATCGATAGTTGTCGATATCAGCTTCTGTTGTCCTAGTACTTAGTTCACATTTTGTAACGAACCGATTGCTTCAAATTAAATGCAATGTTTAGTTCTAGTCCAGAGTTACTGAAATACTTGCTTTTTTGCACTTCAAACTATTCGAAATAACTCATTTACTATTTCAATAATAATAAGTATTTTATTATCAGTAGGTACTTATTGGTAGCTCATAGGATAGATCCGTGCACTTCCTAAACGGGAGGTCACATGTTCGAATCCTCCGTCCTAAACAGGATCGTGTTTTCTAAATTATGCGTATTTCTACCACTAGTTTGGTCATGATATAAAACATCTTTAATTACGTAATAATTGATGGCGCCACTCCCGCTTACGTCGTAAGGTATGGTAACCCCATTGGTTATAAAACATGGGAATTACGTTAGTCCCGACTTTCTTGACGCAGTGTATCTAAAGGTTGCGAAGGTCAGACGGCAGCCGCTTGATAGTAATTACCAGACCTCCCTGGTTAATGGCCCAAGCGTACCCCGTTTTTCGAAATGACGGCTTTGCACCCAAAGCTGTCATTTCGAAGACCGGGGTACACACGCATTGACGCACGCACGATGACCTCTTATTTCGAATTAAAACTAAAATTCTACCTTAGGCTATAAGAAGAATTATGGTTACTTGTACAAAAATTATTTTAAAAAGTACTTTCGTAAAACTGTTAGTAGTTTTCGTAAAGTATTTATCCTCAATAGTACTTTTTTTAACGTCTCATATTTCACCACAGTCAATAAACATTAATTGGCAGCGCTATCTTTAAATTATTGACTACGATTCACAGGAATATCAAATAAAAGCGGAAATCTTAAAGCTGTCGGCTGTACTATTAATACAAACACACGGCGTCACATCAAGTTACCGGCCTCACAGAAAACCGTGCACGCCGGTTTCGCTGCGTGAGTAAGGGTACCGGAGGCCCAAATCGGGGGAAAGGGGGGGTGTAAAGGTTGGCAGCGCACTTGTGACTCCACTGGTGTTGCGAGTGTAAATAGGCGGCGGCAGTAACTTACCATCAGGTGATCTGTCTGCTCGTATGCCATCTATCACATAAAAAATCTCAATAACTTTATTTGCATTTCACAGTACGACGATCGGTTCCGTTCCATTATTTGTACGAGCCCGGTATGATCGAAAAAATTATGCGTATTTCTACCACTAGTTTGGTCATGATATAAAACATCGTTAATTACGTAATAATTGATGGCGCCACTCCCGCTTACGTCGTAAGGTATGGTAACCCCATTGGTTATAAAACATGGGAACTACGTTAGTCCCGACTTTCTTGACGCAGTGTATCTAAAGGTTGCGAAGGTCAGACGGCAGCCGCTTGATAGTAATTACCAGACCTCCCTGGTTAATGGCCCAAGCGTACCCCGTTTTTTATTATTACGAGAAAAGTATTGTATCAAACGGTTACGGTAAAACGGTATCGTCGTGACTTCGGTTTGGGCTGTTAATTGATATAATTATCGATTAGTCGATAATTTCTGCCAACGTGACATCCCTTAAATCGAAAAATGTTTATGTTTGGATAACATCCGCCTCTTGTCTTTTGTTTTCGTGGCCTAAAATAAACCCGTCCTGACGTAACGAACGAGAATTTACCTGTCGTATCCAAACAAAGGAGAAACACAGGGTGTGTGAAAGAGAGGGAAACTCCGATTTGGTCATAACGTTAAGTTTGTTGTAGGGCCACCTGCCGACAGGTTGCGATTTTACGGATCGGCACGGGATGAATGAAACGCAATCCCCCCCCGCCTCTCGGTTCGGTCAGTTTCTTTTCAGTTGACCGCCCGCGATATGTAAATTGTTGTTTTACGTGAATTCCGTGATTTAAGTTGATAAAATGAGCCTGATTGCTATTTCTGTAACCTTTGTCGGTCATAATAAGTTACGCTGGCTACATAAAAGTCGGCTTTAACGTTTGTTTTTAGGTTAAACAAAGAACATTTTGTGGTTCCGAAGAGTGCATAGGTTAGAATTAAGTGATTGAAATTATTTTAGCCTAGGTTCAGTTTATCGGTTTACAGTCGAGACTAGCTAGAAATAAGTAGGTGTGGTTTACATTAATACAGGCAAAAAAAAGATTGTGAATAAAAAAGCTGTTCTGTGTGCCTGTGTAGTGAATTGTGTTTCATCATTGAAAGTGATCGTTTTTGTGATTATCTTATTCAACAGGATATCTACTACGGATTGGGATTATCAATACTGTAAGGTAGGAGGAAGTTCAGAGTTATTTTTTATCGCTTAGATTTCGTACTGCGCATACGCGGTCGGCGCCAGATTGTCCCATAAAAAGTACCACGGATTTTAGTGGGAGGAGTCATTTCATTGATAATCAGGGTTGTCAATTTTTGTTTTGTGAAAAAATAATTTTCACTTTTGTATGGAAGAATCGGAAATTATAAATTTCACAAAATCCAGTTTTTGACACTGGCATAGCGTTTACATACACGGGCTGTACACACACCTTTCGGTATGTTATACCCATTACCAAACACCCTGTAGATTAAATCGATACTGGAATTAAACCAACACTATCGATTCATCATCATTTCAGCCAATAGACGTCCACTGCTGGACATAGGCCTCCCCCAATGTTCTCCAAACAGATCGGTCCTGCGCCGCTCGCATCCAATGGATTCCCGTGATCTTCACCAGATCGTCGGTACACCTTGTGGGGGGCTTGCCACGGCTGCGACTTCCTGTACGTCGTACTATCGATTATAATCGATAGTACATATATAGTCATTTATACAAAAATGACGATTATATCTAGAAATAATTGCATATTAATCTATTATAATCTATAGTATCGGCTTAGTTCCAGTATCGATTTAATCGATCGTTTCGTGATTTTAAACGATTAAAGTCGATTATATCGACCTTAAATTAAAATCGATATAATCGATACTATCGACATTATCGATTATATCGATTTTTGGACCCAATTTGCATAATCGATTAATAATCGGCATACAATCGATTATCCGGCAACGCTAGTAACCACCGTATGTACCTACTGTTGTGAGAATATTATTTTATTCGGTTAACTAAATAACCAACAGAAACACTCTCTCTCTTGAATCGGTCCCTCATGTCTGAGGAGCGTGGTCAGCATCATGGCTGCATTTGGAGAGAATGATCCGTCACCACCGGCTTCTGTATAGCGCACCATCTTACGACTGCTCAGAATTAGATGATAATGTAGACAGCGGTAGATGATTAATGTTTACCAATTTTATAAGTTACACTAGTATGCCTGCGCATAAGTTTCATTTTCGAAAACTGCGACAGAATCTTAACCAACCATAACGCTCCATTTACGCGCGCCAAAAAAGACAACTTCTTATTGGTTGATGCGTCAGCGCCATGTTCGGTGCGAGTGCGGTTTAGAGACAGATGGCATTCCTCTCTGGATTTTTTGTATTTAATCTTAACGTAACGCAAAAAAGTCTGTATTTCAACTGCTTTTGCAATCGTAGTCAATCGGATTTAACTTGCTCTTTTGCGTAGACGAAATTTGCCGATGTAACTTATAAACGTGGTACATTACGTGGTATCTATATTGACATTCATAAGTGTACTGTATGGACCTAAATTGAATAAATATTTTTTTTATCTTTATTTTTAATTTGGAGGACGACGAGTCTTTCAAGGTCAGGGTCCCCGTGCTGCAAGGGTCGTGGGTTGTCAGGTGGATATTTTTAATGTCGTCTCGTATTTATCTAGTATTGTGCCACGTTGTATTGAAATTAAGATTGCGAATGTATTAATCTGTGAAAAAATTGACTTATTAAAACAAAAATTAAATGATCGAAATGCATTTACGATTACCCTTATCAGTATTTTATCTTGAGTGATTGTTGTTATTAAATTACCTACATGTGAGTGGAGGGCACACTTTTGCGTTTATGCTGAGAGGGTTTCGGAGATGATAAATCAAACCGCTCCGTTCGAGTGCTGCTACACTGATTTATTCTTTAAAACTATGATAGAGTATAAAGAATGATGCGTTGACAAAATCAACTCGTGGCGAAGCCGACATATGCATGATTGATACGCTTAAGGTGACGGGTAGGGCACACTAGCGACGACAATTGAATTGTTAGCAACTAAACTGGATATCTTTTTGACAATTTCGAAGCTGCAGCCTCTCGGAAAACAATTGTACTATGTATTTAATACTTATACTTAACTATTGGGTCTGCTTTTGTACTCGAAATTTGAATTACCGCCAAAACCGGCCACTTGTAATCCAAATTTCGAGTGCAAAAGATCAAAAAGGAGTGCTAAATAATTCAATAAACAGTGTAAATATTTGCTTAGAGACTGCCGCTCCGAAATTGTTTAAAATAGGTCCGGTTTAGTAGCTAACATTTTAAATCGATTGGTGTCGCTAGTTAGGGCTACCCGTCGCCTTAAGGCGTTGCAACGTTATGATATTTTACACAAATGTACGATGGCTCGTACACTAGAGACGACAAACGAGCAAGCGAGTCACCTGATGGAAAGTAATCAACGCCGCCCATGAACATGTAACTATAACGACTTTTGACGTATTTGTTATCGTTACAATCCTTGCGTTTTACCAAATGTCATGGGTTATGTAATATGTTTTATCAAGAAAAAAAATGATTTAATATATGCGCAATAATGTGTCTTAAGTTCTTAGGTCCCGTAACGTACGAAAATGTACTGGCGTCGTAAGAAATGAAACACACAGCGCGTGTGGGGACTCCGATTCGGTCGTAACGTTGGCGTGCCCGATCCCTCCCCGGTCGTGTCACACTGGTGTCCCATCGGATTATGATAGAGACTGCACTTGTGTTTGCACACACACTTGAGCACTATATTATAACCACCAATTAGACCACTGAACGCATTACTAATTGGTAGAACATTCACCCGGATTGTGGAAGGTGTGGGTTCGAGCCCCGCCTGAACACGAGATGAAATTTTTAAGTGTGTTTATTTACTTAAGAATAAATTGCAAAAAATTGCTATAAAAATATCAACTATTGATTTCACTCTCATCTTAACTGGTGGTCAAACATTTGTGATAATATTTCCATTGGATATTGTAAATATACCTACAATATTGATGAGACTATCGACAGCTCATGTCGAATCAAGCACTTACAAATTTTGTCGACTTAGTAACGCGTTCAGTGGTCTAATTGGTAGAACATTCACCCGGATTGTGGAATGTGTGGGTTCGAGTCCCGCCTGAACATGAGATGAATTTTTGATGTGTGTTATACACTTAAGAATTAATTGCAAAAAAATGCAATAAAAAAATATCACTATATTATATCCTGCGTAAGTGGCTGATTGTTGAGATTGGCCGCCTTAGCCGAAATCGATTGGAGGATATTATTATTATTATTATATCCTGCGTAAGTGGCTGATTGTTGAGATTGGCCGCCTTAGCCGAAATCGATTGGAGGATATTATTATAGCATGTGTGTATATTACATTGTGATGGTCAACAGATGTTTTTCAATTCTGTATAAATACTTTTTCTTTATCGTCAGGTATTCCCGAGCACACGGACAAGCTGAACCTGGCCACCACCACATCCGGGGAGCCCTATCGGCTGTACAACCTGGACGTGTTCGAGTACGAGCTCGACAGCCGCATGGCCATCTACGGCGCCGTGCCGGTGCTGTACGCGCACGGGTCAGTCCCCACGCTTACGTTACGTTACTTTCATTTATCTGTTATAGGTGGCAGATGAGCAGACGGATCACATGTTGGTAAGCGATTGTCGCCGCCCATGGACACTCGCGACACCAGTGGATTCATTCTATCCCCCGGATTACGCCTCCGGTACCCTCACTCACGCAGTAAAACACAGCACAGTGCTGATTCATGCCGGTTTTCTTCACTTCATCACTTCGGTCGAGCATCCATTCCAAAACGTGATTCTCCCACTGTCTCACCACTTCTTCTTCTTCATCTTATAACTGACCACTTCGTCTTCTTCATAATTCCCAGTTGCGTCTAAAGCTAAGCAAAGGTTTGGGAAGTCTGGTAATTACAATTAAGTAACTGCCGTCTGACCTTCGCAATCCTTTTGACAGTTCCAGTAATCTTAGGAGAGGGGGGGGGGGGGCTCAGCCAAATGCCAATGAGAAACTAAAAATCTTAAAAAAAAATTCTGCGAAAAAACCGCCTTCTAAAACAACGAACTAAAAAGTGTAAAATAATATTTTTAACACTTTAAACACTTGCATAATGTAGGGCGCCCTCTGGCTAGGTGGGGGGACGATCTGCGCAGGATTGCTAGCAAGAGAATAACTATCTTACACGTTCCTAAACGTTGTCCGTTAAAGCACAGTTAATTATGGAGTAGTAGCATTATTCTCCATTCAATATGTGAAGGTGAATAGAACAGTTCTATTTTGACATTATAAGTGAGACGCTCCTTTTAAACCTAACCGATATTTTTAAGAATCGAGAATATTTTCTTTAGAAATCTAATCGACTTTTTATTTGTTTGATTTTTAATTTCAATCAACATTTTGAATTTGAACTATCTGGATATGGAATACAATATGTAAATATTCTTAGTGGTCAACACACTATAAATCACAAATAGTTGAATAATATGCATCTTATTCATATGAAAAATAACAAATCTCGCTTGACGCAAAAATTGTACCTAAGTTTTCCGTAAGAAATCCTTAGTGTCTGCCCGGAGTCTGAGCCATAGGTCTTGCGCCCGTTCCCTCCGGTCGCGTTACGCTGGTGTCCCTTCGGAATATGAGGGTAAGGGAATAGAGAGTGCACTTGTGTTTGCGCACACACTTGAGCACTGTAATATATTCTGCTTACGTGGCTGATCGTTGAAATTGGCCGCCGTAGCCGTAATCTGTCGGAGGATTGTTATTTCATCATCCAAATCCGATCATTCAAACATCTCTACTTTAGATTTCCACCCCATTCCACTGATTCATATACTCAATCCTTGTCCAGTCAGTCCAGTCTTCTCGCCTTTGGAACTCCCTACCCATACCAATTAGACAGTCCCCATCCCTGCCCATCTTTGAAGCTTGGGTCAAAGCACACTTCCTTGAAAACTGAAACCCTCTCCCCCACTGATCCTTTCTTAGTAATTTTATCTGTCTTCCTTTCCTGTCATTGACGCTCGCGGGTGTTAGTCCACTCCCAGATCCATCCTTATATTGTAGGTATAAAATGTATCTTCTCTAATCTTATATCGTATCTATAAGTAGTATATTTTATATAATTTGTGTAGGTT
>JADPWL010003278.1:0-40001 GCA_019059595.1 Marasmia exigua
TCATTGTATGGCAGCTGGCCATTCACATCAGGCTGCTGTTAAACAAAATCAGCTACATTAGGTACCTATACATAAAAAAAAAAACTGCATGACTGCCTCGGTGGCGCAATGGTTAGTGGATCGCTTTTTAAAGCGACGGTCGCGCCTGGGGTCCCGGGTTCGATCCCCAAGCGGGCCAAAATTTGTAGCTAAGTTTTTCTGTTAAGATGGCGGTCTTGTACCCCCTTGCCTCGGAAAGCACATTAAGCCGTTGGTCCTACGCCTAATCCCTCTTCGGTCGTGTCACACTAGTGTCCCATCGAAATAAGAGGGTACGGGAATAGAGAGTGCACTTGTGTCTGCGCAAATACTTGTACACTATAATATGTCCTGCGTCGATGGCTGATCGCTGAGATTGGCCGCCATGACCGAAATATCGGTTTGGAGGACCTATACATCATTACTTGTAACATTAAATGTCATTTATTTCAACCAAATAACAAGGTAACATGTGGAGTGCTCTGAGGAACTGTTTGATCTACTCCCTGCAGCTGAATTCTTACATCGAACCACACGCAAGCGATTGTCATTCCATCCCCATCATCTCGATGGATGGCGGTCTAACACTGTGCGTTTCTCACGGAACTCTCTACCACGTACAGTTCTGTGGCACGGTTTGGCTGCGGGAGTATTTCCCGACGGCTACGACTAAGGAACCTTCAAGAGAAGAGCGTACTCATTTTTATAAAGGCCGGCAACACATTAGCGATCTCTCTGATTTCGCGGATTACTTTCCATCAGGTGATTTGCTTGCTTGTTTGTCGGCTCCAAAAATAACAATAGCTATATAATATTTGACAAACATACATCTCATTAATTCTCATTAACTATGTAAAAAGAGGTAGGTAAACCCAGAAGACAGCGGTATCGCTTACAAGTAATCCGAAAACACGAAACGCTTTTCTTTTATGAGAAAGGGAGGCAAACGAGCAAGCAAGTCACCTGATGGTAAGCGATCACCACCGCCCATGGACATCAGCCCCACCAGAGGGAGTGGAGATGCGTTGCCGGCCTTTTAGGAAGATATAGGCTCGTTTCATGAAGATCGCAATATCGTACCGTTTCAGAAATACCGCTGCGGGTTTATTCCACAATGAGGAGGTGCGTGGCAAAAAATGACGTGTAAAGCGCACACTGGTGGACCTCCACCCATCCAGATGGTGCGGGTGGAATCCTAGTTTATGGCGTGTAGTACGGTGGTGAAATTCAGTAGCGGGCATTAACTCAAACAACTCCTCGGAACACTCATCATGGTAAAGGCGGTAAAAGGCACATAGAGAGGCGACTTCTCTCCGCTGGGCCAGAGAGTCTAAGCGATCAGTGAGATTCTCGTCGTCCACTATTCTAGTTGCACGACGTGTGGTCGAAAGGGAGGAACTGATACTGGGGTGCTCCGCCCCAGAGATGGGAGCAGGACTCCAGAGAGGCCGAACTTGGGACACCCAACTACTTTGAGGCTAATTTAGCCTTATCCTCCAAATGACCACGAAATTGAACGTCACTCGATATATCGACGCCAAGAATCCCTATGTTTGGTTTAAGGTGAGTATCCTGGAAGTAAGGAGAAGCGACAAGGGCGGTTTTCATCGCAGTAAAGGTGTAAACTTGTGTCTTCTTGGGATCAAATGCAACCAGATTATGTTACCCCAGCTTGAAACATGACTAGAGTATCCTTGTAACTTATATTAGGAACTAATATTCTGTAACAACGTGATGGACCAATACGTAATTTAATGTTTAGTGAGTAACGGCATAAGTACCTAATGCGATATTTTGGACATTTCAGTCAGTCTCAGATTTATTCAGTCAATTAAAATTATTTAATTTTTTAAATTAAATTTGAAAAATGATAAAACCTATGTGTTAATGTCAATATAAAAGTCCCACGATAAACTGTCCCACTGCAGGGCAAAGGCCTCCATCATAGAAATCAAGTCATCGCTACTATGATGGGATTAGGCTTAATCACCTCGGTTGCCGAATGCTGAATGGTGATCTTCGAATGTCAATGAACTTACATTAAAATTGGATATTAAATGTAAAGAGCGATGGTAGCTCAGTGAATAAGAACGCGTCTTAAACACAGGAGGTCATGGTTCAAATCCGAGCATGCACTCTTCATGCATTTTTCAAATGTGTATATTTCTACTATTAGCTCGGCGGTGAGGAAAAACACAGTAAAGGAAACCTGCACTTTTCGAATAGTTTCTAAAACGTGTAACCATGATTCAGTTGGTATGGTTCCCTGGTTGAGGTGACGGGTTGGGCACACGAGTGACGCCAATCGATTTTAATTTTTGGCTACTAAACCGGAATTTCGGGGTTACAACCTCTTGGCAAACGCTTATACTATTTATAAAATAACCATGCACAAATGAAAAAAATTATTCACGCTAAAAGTGGCCGCTTTTGACGTGAATCAATTTTTCGCGTACGCGTTGGACCCAACATTTTGTATAGTTGTTTAATAATTAGTTTTAAACATATCCGGTTTAGTAGCTAAAAATTAAAATCGATTGGCGTCGCTAGTGTGCCCTACCCGTCACCTTAAAGGGTTGCGACGGTCAGACGGCAGTTGCTTCATTGTAATCACTAGACTCCCTAAACCCTGAATCATGGTCCAAGCGTAAATAGGTAAGTACTCCGGGCTCCGAAGCGACAGCTTGGATACAAGTCCAAGGACCGGAAAACCCCTTTTGAGAGTAAAGCCTACTGCTAGGGTAATCCTATTGGTAGCTTACCAAATCAATGGGGTAACCTCATTGATTGTGTAATCTTATTGTATTGGTAACTCTATTGACAACCGCTTACCGCATAATAAGTGTTACCCTATTGATCTATCTCTTCCCTGCGACCTGTCAAACGAACAGTCCGACCAATCGGCTGCCGCCGTTAGCGAGATGCGCAATATTGATTCAAATGATTTGTGCTTAGAGATTAAAATAACTTGGTAGAATTCTAAAAATCTATCTTGATATGGTAAGCCTATTATAGGGTTTTCCGTAATGATAACGCTGACCCTAATGAATGGGTAAGCATGTTGATTAGGTAAGCCAATGATAGGCTCACCTTATTGATAGGATTTTTGAAACCCTAATAAGGGTAACCGGTGCCGGTCCCTGGATACAACCGGGAAGTACACGCAGAAATGAGATGATTATTATTATGTCCATTGGTCCCATGTCCGGCGGTAATAGCTTACCATCAGGTGGTCTGCTTGTCTGCCACATCTCACAAAAAATACTTAGATACACAGACACCTAAAGAACTATAAATGAAATTAGGTTGAAAGTTACTTACGAATGTATTGAAACCCACGTCATTGCTAAAAACAAAGAAAGCCTAATTAAAGATGTGAAAGAAATGCCAATCCATCATGTAAAAAACCTAAGAAAAGTTCATAACTAAACTCGTTCTAGCCTCTTTTAACATTAACCCTTATTACAAATCGCAAACTAAGGATAGTCCTAGAACTAAATTCGTGCCAGCACGTCGCGCGGCGTGCCTTTTAACGTCGCGTGTTGGAACGGGATGACTTGAGCGCACCCTTAGTAAAATACCGACCTAACTCAAATTTTAATATAGAGGCTAAGTGAAAATAGCATCGGCTAAAATCCAGGGATGAAAGGTCTTCTAACAACAATTTTGAGTTAAGTAAATAGGTACACTCACATATGAACACGAGATGAAATTTGAAGTGCGTTATTTACTCAAGACTACTCAAGAATAAATTGCAAAGAATTGCTATAAAAATATCAACAATTTTGAGTTAGGTCGGTATTTTACTAAGGGTGCGTATGTGTGGTAATAACTTTAGATCATGGTTTATAACTGGTGCGTGTTAAACGGGTATGCTTTAGTCTGTAATAACTTAAGGTGACGGGTAGGGTACACTAGCGACGCCAATCGATTAAAATTTTTAGCTACTAAACCTCATCTATTTTAAACAATTTCGAGGTTACAATCTTTGGGCAAACACTTATACTATTTATTAAATAACCATGCAATACGTTTTTTAAAATAAAAATGATTACCGCCAAAAGCGGCCACTTTTGGCGTGAATCAATTTTTTGCGTACAAAAACGGACCCATCATTTGTGCATGATTATTTAATAAATAGTATAAGTGTATGCCGAGAGGTTATAACCCCGAAATTGTTTAAAATAGATCCGGTTTAGTAGCTAAAAATAAAATCGATTGGCGTCGCTAGTGTGCACTACCCGTCACCTTAACTTTGCGTGTTGGAACGGGAAGCCATGAGCATTAGTGCGGTAATAACTATAGATCGTGATTTATAATAAGGTGGTACGTGTTTAAACGAGTTGGTATGAGCTTTAGTCTGTAGGTAATAACTTAAGATAGCGTTTTGTAATAAAGCGGCTAATAATCAAAGTACTTACCTACCTGTAAACGAGACTGAATAATGCATAGCTAGTACTTACCCAGAAAGCTGAAAAATAAATAAATATGGATGTAATTTCCTACATAAAACATTTCCTACATTTTGCTTGCTCTGCTTTACGTTTCCAATTTGATTTATCACATTTCTTTTTCCGGTAATGTTTCATCATTCATCATCATTAACCCATTTAAGGCCCCACTGCTGGGGCACGGGCCTCCCTCAATCACATGAGGGGTAATTGCCATACTCACCACGCTTGGCAGGCGGGTTGGCGAGGGTTTTGATATAAATGCAGAGTTTTCCTTCTCTGGGTGCTGATGATCATGCCAGCAGCTTTACCTTAGTCGCCTTTTACGACACCTCGGTAAGAGTGAGGGTGGCCTATTCTACTCTGCCGGGGACCACACGGCTTGTTGGTAATGTTTAGAATCACATTATTGTATTAACTGTTCAGATTCATCCATTTTCTCACAAATAAAAGCAATCAGGTCATGACTTACGGTGCCGAGACGTGGACACTCACGGCTGGACTAGTCCACTGGTTCAAAGTCGCTCAAAGAGCTATGGAAAGGGCCATGCTCGGAGTATCTTTAAAGGACCGCATCAGAAATGATGTAATCCGACAGAGAAACCAGAGTCACCGACATAGCCCACCGAATTATCAAACTGAAGTGGCAGTGAACTGGTCATATTAGCCGCAGTACAGACAGCCGTTGGAGCCGTAAAGTCCTTGAGTGGAGACCTCGACTCGGTAAGTGTAGTGTAGGACGCCCTGCGACAAGATGGGATGATGACATTCGATGGTGTGGGCTGGATGAGAGTGGCAGAAAATCGGGAGCAGTGGCGTGCATTAGGGGAGACCTATGTCCAGCAGTGGACGAGTGTAGGTTGCTGATGATGATGATAAAAAGCAATAAAAACCACGACAGATATTACACCGTTACAAAGAAATTGTAGCTGAGTTTACAACGAATACTAATTTTAAATCACTGTTTTCTCAAAGACACCTTTTAGCGGGTTTTGAAAGTAAACGCCTCCAATAATTATTGCTTGAATCTGGCCTTAGAGAAAAAATGCCAAACTATTCAAGTTAACCTACCTATAGGTGCTCTAAAAAATATTATAATTTAAAAAACAAGGTTTAGTTACTGCATAATATTTCATTTCAATGTTGATTTGAATACTTTAAAAAAAACCTTAAAATAACAGTTATTTGGTTGGTGTTCCGTTGTCTCAAAGTTTATAACCCCTTACTGTAGGGTTATAATAATAATATCCTCCAACCGATCACGGCTACGGCGGCCAATCACAACGATCAGCCGCGTACGTAGGATATATTATAGTGCTCAAGTGTATGCGCAAACACAAGTGCACTCTCTATTTCGATGGGACACAACTGTGACACGACCGGAGAGGGATCGGGCGCAGGACCAACAGCGAGGCGCGGGGGTACAAGACCGCCAACTTCCAGACTCCGGGCTGCCACTAAGAAATTCTTACCGAAAATTTAGGTACAAATATTTGGCGTGGGGTTACACCCTTGTATCTAAGAGTATAAAATAAAAAGAAATTATACACTTACAACTTGGTAATCATAACTATCACCGTCCCGGCCGTCTTCTCCGTCTTCGCCATCGTAGTAATGATAATTCTGAAAAAAAAAACAAAATCTGAAAGAAGAAAATGAAAAACAGGTGGCCGCATAAGAACACCATCACTATACATTTCGCTGTCTGTCCCTATATAGGTATGCTTAGATCTTTAAAAATACGCAACGGATGCTTACATACATTGATCTAACTCCGAGATAGGTAGCTCGAGCACCTGTGTTACTTGGGAATTACAAATATATTACATTTTTTTTTTCATACTAAAAACTAAATTACATATTTTACGTTGGTTAGAATAGAATATAAACAATGTCAAGGTTGATAATACAGTTTGTCAGAATACAAAATTGGAATAATAATTAGAGTTCAAATCTCCTTTACATATTCGATTACAAATTAAATTACAAATATCTAAACTAATACAATTAAATAAAGTCCATAGGTGTTAGTAACAATATTACCTTACAAACTATGTTAGTCCCCTAAATAAATTAAATTAAATTAATTAATAATTAATTAATATTATTATATATTATCTATAATACATAGAAAACACCCAGACCAATACAAACAGACATGTTAGTGCTCACAAATGTTTGTACTGAGCGTGAATCAAACCCGCAACCCTTGCTCCACAGGCAGCGTTCACCAAACGGGTCGTCATTTATATATTTACTTCACAAAATCCATCCAATTTAATTACAGAGAAAATTGTTGAAATATAATACAAGCGCATTAGTGCATCCGTATGAACTTGACCGTATTATACCATCCACGCCACCACGCACCACGCAGGTGGTCGAGGTTCGAATCCGAGCATGCACCAATGGTTTTTTCAAATCTATGTGCGTATTTCTACCATTACCATCTGCTCGGCGGTGAGGGAAAACATCGTGAGGAAACCTGCACGTTTCGGGAAAAGTTTCTGAAACGTGTAACCATGATTCAATTGATCTGGTTACCCTTTTAAACGGTTGCGAAGGTCAGTCGCTTCATTGTAATTACTAGACCCCGCAATCCCGAATCCTGGTCTAAGCGTACCCTGGGCTTCAAAGCGGCCGCTTTGGACGCAACCGGGAATTACACGCTAAGATGAAGAAGAAGAGGTGGTAGACGAGCAGACGGATCACCTCATCATAATCAGCCCATTTAAATCCCCACTGCTGGGGCACGGGCCTCCCTCAATCACATGAGGGGTAATTGCCATACTCACACGCTTGACAGACGGGTTGGCGAGGGTTTTGATATAAATACAGAGTTTTCCTTCTCTGGGTGCTGATGATCATGCCAGCAGCTTTACCTTAGTCGCCTTTTACGACACCTCGGTAAGAGTGAGGGTGGCCTATTCTACTCTGCCGGGGGCCACACGGCCAATCACGGACGGATCACCTGATTGTAAGCTATTGCCGCCGCATATGGGCACCAGCGACACTAATGAAGTCTCAAGTGCGCTGCCAACCTTTAAACCTCCCCTCCGGTACCCTCACTCGAAGCGAAGCAGTGCTGCTTCACGACGGTTTTCTGTGAGGTATCACTCTGGTCTAGCCGGCCTATTCATGCCTAAGCGTGGCTCTCCCACAGTCATTATTATCTGTCATGTTAATTAGTTTTACAAAATTTTAATAACTATTAAGTGGTCACTGAATGCCAAATCTTTATAAACTTTTGTTTTAATTTGTTAAAATGGTTATTAAAAAAAACATGTTATTTTCACTTAACCATCGTCTTTTTCACGCAAACTCACATTTCCGTTGGCCGACCATCCCCCGCCTCCGCCGGGCGCGCCGCCACCCCCTCCGCCTCCACCCCCTCCGCCTCCTCCGCCGCCTCCGCCCCCTCCGCCACCACCGCCTCCCCCCCCTGCGCCACCGGAACCTCCCCCGCCAGCACCTCCCTATGGGGTACAAAATAGTGTAATATATACATGTATAATACTAATGAAAACAAACCTTTTTCCCCAAGAAACGTAGTTGAATCTCAAAAATGTATCATCTCTCCATACTAAATAAATAATAAATAAATATTTCACAACATCACATAGGTACATTGATCTGACTCCGAGATAGGTAGCTCAAGCACCTGTGTTACGGATATCAGAATCAACAGTGGGATTACAAATATATGCATATAATACTTTTATTTTGGTAATACATACTTATAATACATAGATAACACCCAGACCAATACAAACAGATATGTTTATGCACACAAAAGTTTGCACTGTGCGGGGATCGGACCCGCAACCCTTGCACCAGAGGCAGCGTTCACTACCACTGTTCCAAACGGGTCGTCAAATTACTAAAGTTATCCGCTGATTTTTGTTTTTGTTAGAATAATGCCCACAAGAAGTTTATCGGGTATTTAAAAAATAATATACCTAACCAGGTACTTATATGGATTTCTTTTCAGACTGTAATTGAATGATAGTGTACAAAGTAAACATGCAGGCGGTTCGTCGTTGTTCCAGTAGATGGCACTATGCATTTTTGCATCGCGCAAGCAAAGCGTGTCAGCGGGACGATGACCCCGGACTGCCTAGGTTTGGCAGTTCTAAAATAAACACAACAAGTCAAGACGGAACTGGTCCCTTATTTCTTCTACGGTCTCCCTGCCTGATCTCCGAAGATGCTTTACTGATAATATGCCCAGACTGATTCTGATTCTGACATTTCCCATTTTCCCTTGGCCAGGACCCATATTGGATGAATTGGATCGTCGAGCCAGCGACGTGAGTAAAGAACATTGGCGCTGTTCCCACGAATAGCCCATTTGTGAACTTACCTTGCTAGACCACCAGCCCCAACTGCCTTGTCCCTAAAAAATTACAAGGTCATCGCGTCGGCAATATTGCTCAAAATATTTTAGAATTTCCGAGCGCTTACCCCTCTGCCCCCGCAAGGCGACGGGTACCCCTAACTAGCGACGCCTATCGATTTAAATTGATAGCTACTAAACCGGATCTATTTTAAACAGTTTCGGAGCTCCAGTTTCTAAGCAAACATTTATACTATTTATTTAATAATTGTGCACTACTTTTTTATTTGTTTTTGCACTCGAGATTTGGATTAACACCATAAGTGGCCGTTTTTAGCGGTAATTCAAATTTCGAGTACAAAAGCAGACTCAAAAAGTTAAGTGAATAAATAGTGCTTTCCGAGAGGCTAGAGTTTCGAAATTGTTAAAAAGATATCCGGTTCAATTGCTAACAATGAAATCAATTAATTGTATAAAGTTATACGATTAATTGATTAAGTACCCATTTTCGATATAAGTAGAATTATCAATCTTTAGGTGTTCATAACATTGAAATTAAAATTTTCAATTTCAAAATCATAAATTTTCAAACGATTTCAGAATTTAGACCCCTTTAGCCCTTCTAAACGCCAGATCAGCCTCTCTTAAACCGTTTTCTTTTTTCATATAGTTAAAATAACTAAGTCTATACCATTCAGTAGGTAGGTAGGTACTTACATTGCCTCCCCATCCTCCGCCCCCTCCGCCCCAACCACCGCCCCCACCTCCCTAATAAGAAAATATATTGTTAATTTGTGCAATTGTTGTTATAGAGCACCGTTGGTTTTTTTTTGTTAATTTCCTAATTGGGCCCGTTTGTAATGTTGTGTCGACTACTTAACGAATTGTTAAATGTTATATATCCTATCAAGTACCAAAGAACAAGCCCGAAGTGAGTAAGTGAAAGCACACTACACTATATACAATTCCTAATTATCATTACGCTATCGCGTGTTCCATCATTTTGCTTGACATTGATCCTGTCTTTTAGTTACCAAATGTAATTAATTAATGAATTAGGGAACTTTTAAAATTTGCATGTCTTTGTTAGACCTATTATAATAGAATCCTTTTATTTTAACAAACAATTACATCCATATGTACCTATATAGGTACATTTAGATGTTGTGGTAGTCTATACAGACTACCTATATTGTGCAAATAAATGATTAGAATTTTAATTTAATCCTCTTACCTGGCCACCAGCACCGCCATTACCGCCTTTTCCACGTTTCCCGCGACCTCTTCCCCCTTTTCCACCTCCACCTCCCCCCTAAAATATAAGGATTTTAAGATTATTCCCTTCGTTCACACATTAACGCAGTTTTCACGTGCATCATACCTTTTATTTATTAGATTTCCCGCCGGTTCAAGAGATGAGCCGACTATTGTATGCATACCAGGACACCGGGGGGCGGCCGGGTTATGTCCGGGTCCTTTGGTGGGGTACTCCTACAGAGAAGCCTGGCAAAGGCATACCCACTACACCTGCGGTTCTCCCTCATCGCCCATATTGGGGTATATCATGGTGATACACCCGAAGCCTCCCTCCACGATATTCCCCGGGCGGATGCCCGCTTATACGGCGGACTAGGCGCTTCCTCCCCCGGATGTGCCGGGAGAGGGGATAGGAACAGCCGGGAGAACTCAGCCGTCCATATCGTGCAGCAGAGGGAGCCTGTGCAATGCCGGTGCTGGTACTCTCATACCACTCACCAGCGGGCTCCGCGGATAGGGGGGAGACGCGCATCTGCTCGGCGTCTCCTCCCCCTCCTAACCCTAACGTGCATCATAGTACATAAGCTTGTAGGTATATGTAGTGACGGACATTTATAATAAATAATAGGTAATAAATAAATAGAGACATCACATATATTATCCTAGTCCTAAACTAAGGTTTTACCTTGTAACCAAGAACAACGAAGGAATTAAACATATCTGTTTCATCAACAAACATACATGGTAAAATAGTTCTGACCTAAGAGAACAATTTTGCCTAGTCAGTCCTAGGTTTGACCTTAGGTTTATTATCCATGATTCAGTTGATCAGGTTCCCCTGTCAAAGGGTTACGAAGGTCACACGGCAGTCGCTTCATTTGATTACCTACCGGACTTCCAAAATGCCGAATCGGTCTAAGCACACGGGGCTCCGAAGCGCCAAATAATGTTTTTTTTCTTTTATTTTAAATTAAGGACTTTTGTCTAACAGAGACATGTCAGTCCTATTGAACCTTATTCTAAATAATACAAAATAAAATTTAGCAGTAAAGCAATAATAGGTAATTGAAGAAATAAAAGTCAGCGACTGTTCACCATCTCACACACTCTACCGGCCGACTCGGAGGCAGGTTCACCCAGAATACTTTGGAACTTATGGTTATTATTATAGAGTAACTAATACTTTGGAATCTAAGCTTCCATCAAATAAGAGATACGAGTATTGGTCTATAAATCGGAAGAGTATTCTATCTATATTATCCATAGATCTTACTCTACAGTTCAACTAACTTCACTTCAGTGTGCAAAATGCCATAGGAAAAAATATTATAATACCATGAATTTACTATGTATAATACAGTCTTATGGGAGACCGTCATACTCGCAAGCAAAACATCGCACGACTGCGAGGCGCGCGCACTCCACGCCGCTTATATTTATAACCTCGGCGCGAGAGGTCCGAGCGCGCCCTCTCTGTCTCTCCGTGGCCCTCCACATAAATACTGCGCGTCCTCCGGAGGTAGTTCACAACTAATTTGTGATTGGCAATAAATAATGTGATCTGATTTGTAGATTTATTTTAGCCAATAAGATGTAGGATTAGTTTTAATATAAATAGTTGTAAGTTGTAAATAAAATAATACGAATCTGGACTTCGAGTTTTACTCATCTCCTCTTCACTAGAACACGAACCACAACAGTCTCAATACATAACTCCCCTCTTCGGACCGAACTTGGACCGGACCCGTGGGCTCCTCTCGTGTATTTCCCCTACTCTATTTACTACTTACTTTGCCACCAGCGCCTCCTTTTCCTCCAGCACCTCTTCCCCCTGCCCCTCCATTCCCTCCAGCCCCTCTGCCCCCTGGCGCTCCATTTGCTCCAGCTCCTCTGCCCCCTGGCGCTCCATTTGCTCCAAACCCTCTGCCTCCCGCCCCTCCATTTCCTCTAAGAACACTTCCCCCTGCCTCTCCATTTTCACCAGCCCCGTTTCTTCCCACTCTTCCACCACTTCCCCCATCGCTTCTCCCCCCTTCTCCCCCTCTTCCCTGAGGCCGTCTTCTTCTCCTACCCCATCTTAGATTTCCACTAGGTGTAGCTCTCCATACTTCGTGTGGAGTTAGGGCAGTATTGTCGGCATCATCTCTGTCTTGGCTGACGTCATAATTCTGGAAATATCACCATCATTATTTATACAATGTCCTCAATTCAAAATGTCAATTGAAAATATATTCAAGTAACTTATTTTCGATCGATTCTCACCATCCTTAATTTCAAACATGTTCGGTTCAAGTAAACTTATTGTTTACTTACCTGCTCTTTTTTTTTCGGTTAAATGCCGAAAAGCTCATTAGGTATTGTGAATAGCGGCCATTTAACATATATCAACAAAATACTGGAAAGAAATCAGCTTTTCCATATTGTATTAATGCCGGGTGGAAATTATATTTTGTATGAAACAGCTTTTTTTTTCATTTAATCTGTAAACTCTGATCTTACATGCTAAATGGACCCTATTCACAATACCTAATGAGGTTTTTGGGATCTACATATATTTAAAGAGTATATATTTCAGACTAGGTACACAAGACACACAAGGCTGACGCCCCGTGGCACTCACTCAGCTGGCCCTACTGAAAATCAGCGTCATAACCTTCTTTAGGGCCATGGCATAGGCTGAGTGAGGGCCTATATCTTGTTTTTCCTTTGATTCGTTTTTTTTTTGTATGGTTTGTTTGTACTTTTGAAACTGATGTTGTACTCGTATTTAGTGTTGTGATGTCCAAAAAAATTTTTTTTTTCTTTCTTTCTTAACGAAAATAAATAACGGTGTAACTATTACATGTGTTTCGCTGTGTGAGTGAAGGTACAGGCTCAATCCGGGGGAAAGGACGTTTAAAAGTTGGCAGCACACTGGTGTCGCGGGTGTCCATGGGCGGCGGTAATCGTTTACCATCAGGTGATCCGTCTGCTCGTCTGCCACCTATCACAAAAAAAATGTTCCTTGCTTTTTTAATGTACTCAATTTTTTTATTGGAAGGTATATTTCAAGTGAGCCAATTTTAAATAAAACACTTTTTCTTTCAATTTCCCGCAGCGGTATTTCCGAACCGGTACGAGATTGAGATCTTCAAGAAACCAGCCAAACCTTCCTAAAGACCGGCATCGCATCGCCACTCCTTCTGGAGTGGCTGATGTCCATGGGCGGCGGTGATCACTTACCATCAGGTGACTCGCTTGCTCGTTTGCCTCCAAAAAAAAAACTTACTTCCACGTCTACTCCGCTCCGAGAGTACAAAAAGCTCCTCCAGCTTCGTTTGACGTTCTTTCCCCTACTGACTCTATTACCATCCCTGTTTTGGCCACCATAGTACCGCTCCTGAACGTAAAACCAGACAAATAAGTTGCCATGATAGTACGCATGAAAAAAAATTAGGGATTACTTACAGACTACACAAAAAAATATTTAAAACAAAATGTTGACAGAACACCCCTGTCAGTATATCGAAATGACCGCTCGGCATTGAGGTAAAAACTATTTATCTCAATGGTTAGGGGGGAAGGCATTGTGGGGAAATCATAGAACTAAAAGTCTCCACCATCACCACAAGTCAGCCACCCCGTCGCATTGACCACAGCGCTACCTTCGATTCTTTTCAATTCTTTTTTTATTTTGGATTCATAGAATTATAATTCTATGTTCAGATTATTTTAAATTATTTTTATTATCATTTTAAAATTTAAAAAAATTAATATTTCACAACATCACATACATTGATTTGACTCCGAGATAGGTAGCTCGAGCACCTGTGTTACGGATATCAGAATCAACAGTGGGATTACAAATATATACATATAATACTTTTCTTTTGTAAATACATACTTATAATACATAGGAAACACCCAGACCAATACAAACAGACATGTTCATGCACACAAATGTTTGTACTGTGCGGGGATCGAACCCGCAACCCTTGGATCACAGGCAGCGTTCACTACCACTGTTCCAAGTGGTCGTCATTTATTGACATTATTAAACTGAATTTTAATTATTATCTATTATTATCCTTAGACAATATTGTCTAAGTTACAGAGGTCTAGATGTTGGGTTTAACGCATATGGGAAAAATTGATTCACGCCAAAAGCAGCCACTTTTGGCGGTAATCAATTTTTCGCGTACAAAAACGGACCCAACATTTGTTCATGGTTATTTAATAAATTGTATAAGTGTTTGCCAAGAGGTTGTAACCCCGAAATTGTTTAAAATAGATCCGGTTTAGTAGCTAAAATTTAAAATCGATTGGTGTCGCTAGTGTGCCCTGCCCGTCACCTTAAGTAAGCGGTACTAAGTACGGTAATAACTTTAGATAGCGTTTATAAAATATGGTGGTGGGACTTGGTTTTGGACAAAATATAATATCAGGAGCCCAATTCTCGTGCTCGTGATATTTTGAAAACATGGCGGATATCACCTGAAAACCATACAAAAAAACTATATGTCGTATGATAATAAATGTCACAAGCACGAGAATTGGGGTCCATACAAAAACTATGTTTTAGTAATATATGTCGTATGAAAATAAATGTCACGGGTACAAGAATTGGGCTCCAGGAGCCCAATTCTCGTGCTTGTGATATTTTGAAAACATGGCCGATATCACCTGAAAACCATACAAAAAAACTATGTTTTAGTGATACTTATATGTCGTATGAAAATAAATGTCACGGGCACGAGAATTGGCTCCAGGTACGTACCTCAGTTTGCCTTGCCTCCGTAACGTATACAAATATTACCAAAAAATTAAGCAAAATCAGAACTTTAATCCGCATTTTGAAGCACTAACCATAACACTAATGATTTTCCAGTTAATCCATCCAATAATTATGGACGCGCAATTCTCGTCTCACTCTTTTAATTGAACTTTGTTTTTGCGTGAAATTTTTAATCAAACTTTTATTTAGTCATGTTTCCTTTGATTGCAGATTTGATGAAATTTTTCTGTGATAGGTGGCAGACAGGCAGACGGATCACCTGATAGTAAGCGATTGCTGCCAATGGACAGCAATATTAGTGGAGTCACACTTAAAGGGGAGCTTCTTATTCCCCGTGGGCCACAAAGTAATAATAATAATGTCTCTGCGATATATCGGTCATGGCGGCCAATCTCAGCGATCAGCCAACATCATCATCATCATCATCAGCCCATCGCAGTCCACTGCTGGACGTAGGCCTCTCCAATTGTTCGCCACTGTGATCTATCCATGGCTTCTCGCATCCAGCTCTTGCCAGCCATCCTGCGCAGATCGTCCCCCACCTAGCCAGAGGGCGCCCTACATTACGTTTGCCAAGACGCGGTCTCCACTCCAGAACCCGTTTACCCCATCGGTTGTCGGTTCTGCGGCTAATATGGCCAGCCCACTGCCACTTAAGCTTGCTAATCCGGTGAGCAATGTCGATAACTTTGGTTCTCTGCCGGATCACCTCATTTCGGATTCGATCTCGGAGAGAGACGCCGAGCATTGCTCGTTCCATAGATCAGCCATCGACGCAGGACATTAATAGTGCACGAGTGTTTGCGTAGACCAATCATAGTATTATATGTAGGTATATATTTGTAATCCCACTGTTGATTCTGATATCCGTAACACAGGTGCTTGAGCTACCTATCTCGGAGTTAGATCAATGTATGTGATGTTGTGAAATATTTATTTATTTATTTAATCATCATCCTCCTGCCCTTTTCCCAGGTTATTTGTGGTCGGTGCAGTATGTCTTCCTTTCCCATACGTCCCTGTCATTCGTCATCGCATCATGGTGCCGCATGGTTCAGAACGCGCCTTCAATACGGAGGGTCATGGTTCGAATACGAGCAAGTACCTCTGGATTTTCCAAATTTATGAGCGTATTTCTACCATTAGCTCGGCGGTGAGAGAAAAACATCATGAGGTAACCTACACGTTTCGGATAGTTTGTGAATCGTTTAACCATGATTCAGTTGGTCTGGTTCCCCTTTTAAGACGACGGGTAGCCCTAACTAGCGACACCATTCGTTTTTGATTGTAAGCTACTAAACCGGATCTATTTTAAACAATTTCGGGGCTACAACCTCTCCTATACTATTTATTAAATAACCAAACACAAATGCTGGGTCCATTTTTGTATGCGAAAAATTGATTACCGCCAAAAGCGCCCACTTTTAGCGTGAATCAATTTTTCGCGTACAAATGTTGGGGCCGATTGGCGTCGCTAGTGTGCCCTACCCGTCACCTTAAAGGGTTGCGGAGGTCGGACGGCAGTCGCTTCATTGTCATTACTAGATTCCCGAAATCATGGTCCAAGTGTACCTACCCCGGGCTCCAGAGCGACAGCTTAGGACGCCACTGGGAATGATACGCTAAGACGATAAGGAGTTCACCACTAAAATTGAACCGACCAGGAATCAAAAACAGGCACCTTTTCCCGTCTTGATAAATTATAGTTATAATGCAACGCGAAAATCTAAAAAACTATTTAGGCGCCTTTGCGCCACCGGCACAACACTATAACATAACGATACCTAAAGTTCCCTACTTTCGTTTATGGTTAAAATTTCAACTCGATATTTCTTTTTTGTGATAGGTGGGCTCGTCTGCCACCTGAAGGATGACCTGATGGAAAGCGATTGACGCCGACCATGGACACCTGCGACGCCAGTAGTGCAACTCTAAGCTGCCAACCTTATCTTTTCTTCTTTTACCACTTCATGCTACCAGGAATTCCCGGGATTTCCCGGCTCTATGCCCATATAGGATGATGAAGGATGTCCCCCAGGATGAAGTTTAAATTTTGCCGCCCTCAGCCTAGAGTACCGCCCACCATAACTTTTTCGACCTAAAGGAGGGCATTAAAGTTCTAAAATGTCTCTAAAAAGTTATCGTTCGCTAAACGGTTTCACCACCGCCCCTAGGATGAAACCGAGATTTTACCGCCCCGTGAAAGTGCCGCGCGGGCACCCGCCCCAAACTAGTACACAAGATTAATGTCGCCCTTATATATCGGTTTGACATATTAATGACATATTAATATTATATAATTACTCATTTTTAATAAATTAGGCTTAGCAGCATTTATTACTGTATAAAAATTGATTTATATTGATTATTCAATAATTGACAAGATGCTAACCACCTACTACTATTTTACACCTCGCCCTGCAGTTTATTAGTATTGGATTAAGTACCTAACTACTACTCTTAGTGACCTATGAGGGGAACTTAAGTAGTCATGCTCACTCAAATGTCTCTGAGGTGGTGGCGCTATGTGGCGGGTCATTACATTCCCTCTAATATAGTTGAGTGAAATGATGGCTGACACATACGTCATACTTGTGAACAGGTGCCACCTTTGGGGACTGGTCTGCTTCGGTTTACCTCATAATATTTATTTTATTAATATTTCCTTTATTTTACTTATTTTGTGTAACAATTGGACTGTATGGCTGGGGTATGATGATGACACAACATTGAAATGAAAGTTTGGCGATTAAAAAGAGTAACTGGCGAGTTTCTTGCCGGATCTTCTCGACCAGAAACAACTTTCCGAACCGGTGGTAGAATCGCATTATGTTTATTTATTTCTTTAGTATATTTTATGTATCAACATATATATGTATTAACAAGTAAATTATACATAAGTACCTACTTATAAATCGTTTTAAGTCATTCAAATGTATGACGATTTGTAAGTGCTGTGTACAAAATCAAAATCAAAATCAAATATTTCTTTATTTGCATAGGCAAATAAAGAAATATTTGATTTTGACAGTGGGAGAACCACGCCACGGCATGAATGGGCCGGCTCGACCGGAGTAATACCACGGCCCCACAGAAAACCGGCGTGAAGCAGCATTGTGATGCTTTGCTGCGTGAGTGAGGGTACCGGAGGCCCAATCAGGCTCCAATGGTGAGGCCCACAGTGACTCCACTGGTGTTCCGGGTGTCCATGGGCGGCGGCAATCGCTTACCATCAGGTGATAAGTCTGCTCGTCTGCCACCTGTTTGTGGCGGTCCTCCGCACGCTGCCTTATTTGGGTCGTTCTTCTTTTTTATCGACAATGAGCCCGTCCTCAGTAACCTATGAAATAATTAATTATATAAAAAATATAAGTTACACCATCAAAATATTCCTAATTTACCATGAAATAATGACATTGTTTTATCACCTCGTAGATACTTTAGCATGATTTAACTTTGTAAAAAAATATGTAAAGCGTGACAGAGGTGTAAATGGCACTAATTTCGGGGGACGTGACGGAGGTGTTCATTTCAATCAAAAAGTATTCTTTATCAATTAGATTTTACATCATGTATTAGTCCATATGTAAAGTAGTACATTAACGAATATTTAGGACATACTATTTATCATTTGTAGTCTGTTATATAAAAGTTAAATGTTGATTTGTAAGTTTGGCTCATTGTCGATAAAAAAGAAGAACGACCCATTTACGACTGGCGAGCGCCGGAGGCGCACGCCCTCTTATATTTATCACCTCGGCGCGAGAGGTCCGAGCGCGCCCTCTCAGTCACTCCGTGGCCCTTTACGTAAATACTGCGCGTCCTCCGAAACCAACTGAGATGATAATTTCTGATTGGACAAAAATAATGTGTTGTAATTTGCAAATGTTTTAGCCAATAAGTTAGTAGATTTTAATGTGTATAAATAGTTATATAGGAATCTGTAAATAAATCATTATTACGACTTTGGACTGCGAGTTTACCTTATCTCTCAACACAACTCCCGATCTTCACACTGGGCTCCATAGCATAAAAAAAAAACAATACGCAATAAAGGGTCTGATCGAACTTTCTTTTTCATAGTATTCTTCATTGCTGAAGGTCGTGCCTCTCTTTCCATTCCTTCCTACCCTCGGCTTGTCTTAAGGCAATCGGCAAAGTGAGTCCGGTTATAACCAAATAAGGGATGTTATTTGGTCTGACCAACAAATATGTGAACGGCCTCGTGGTCTTTTACCATTGACCTTCCCCACAACAGCCAACTTATCTAAGTATGCAGTATGCAGGTCCTCTGGAGTTGCAAACTTCCATAGGCTTGCGGTAATCGCTTACCTACCATCAGGCGAGCATCATATTCATAATTCATATTCATTCATAATTTTTATTGTGCATGAAATCAGGTACATATTGATATGGCCAAAGTACCTTAGTACTCTTTGGTAACAGATGGTCGACAGTCTGGTCTTGATCTTCAGTTTGTTCGAACTGAACGAACTACAATATGATAATAAGTCCAGTAGATAAGCCAAGATGGTATGGCCGACTATCCGTACGTAGAAAAACAAGGAAGAAATATTATAAATTATAATTTATACCAAGTACAAATAAAAACTAGAATATAATAGGAATATACTGGTTTCCCAGCGGGACTACCGTTGCAATATTTCCCTGAACACACACAGACGTGGTATCTTACGTATAACGAGATCCCTCGAGCGAACGGCGTCAACGAAGCATGAGGACTTACTATACAATAGTCTTTCTTATTCTTCAGGATCATTTCCAGTCTCTTGTATCTGTGTGAGGCATAATTGTGCCCTCTTCTATAATCTGTCTTATCCCACACGTGCCAAGCTTGGTACGGGAGCCATGATCTACATCCTCTCATAGTGTAAACCGAGCCGACGTCGAGGAACCTTTTAAAGCAACCACCAGTAAATTCGCCATAATACTGAGTGATCAGACCCTCAGAAAGTCTAAAGTCTGCCTCAGTAAACATAGTAACAGCAGTAGATTCGGTTTTATATTTTCTTTTCTTCGCTGCATAAGGCCATATATAGAAAGGAGGGACACTTTTAATTTTTTCATAACACCATGCGCGGAAATACCGTTTGAGGGTTCGCGCTCGGCCGTCGCCGGAATCAAAGACGTCGTGACACATAGGGCTTAAAGGAATCCCAGTAGTGTTCAGGCCGCACCAGTAGCACTTCGCCTTAAGTGTTCCCCAAAACGGCCATCCAGGAAGCCTCGAAGCCAAGTTTACAAAATGTTCGAAGAAAAATTTTCTTTTGGAACTATTTAAATTCGATGAGTTGAGATCTTTTAACTGTGGCCAATGAGTGCTGAAAGGAAGCCTAGTTGTCGAGCTGCTGTTGTCTCCATCACCGTCGTTCGTCAGCTCTCCAGGTATAATCTCCTCGTTGTCGTCTTCTCTTTCATTCGTGTCACTCGCAAAGTCTACTCCTTCGTGGACGTCCAACACAGATTCCTCATTCATATTCCGTACGAGAGACGTTTTTCCTGTTCTCACCATCTCCTTCAGTTGTGGTAACTGCTCCATGAGAGACTTGTAGGTGTCCTCATCAAGATCCGCCAAGCCGAACACATCGTCAGGAGCAACATTTTCGTTAGGGTTTCTCAACCTTGAAATTAAAGATGTGCCCACTAAATACATTGAAAGAAATAATACGTAAAAAATCCATTCGTACATTTAATTACGTTGTATAAAACGATCTGTCATAAACTAAGAAAGAGTAGAAGATATACCAATCTGTCAATTGATATCAGTCTATGGATGGTCAATCCCAGAATGAGGCGTTTTCCAAAAAAAAATAAGTAGTTCCAAAACACTTACTAGATGGCGTGAAAGTCCCAAAAATTTAACTGTCAAATCAATGAGTTAGTCGCGTTCTCGATTCCATAATTTTCGGGAAAACTTGTTTGTTAATTAAAGCCGAGATAATATAAAATAAATCAAAAGAGATGATAGACTAAGAAAAAGATACCTTAGACAATTTATCACTGTCTAAGGAAGATACTAAAGAGACAAAAGAGCAGGCAAGCAGCTTCATGGGCCAGACTAATAATATCCTACTCTATGGAGTAGGCCATAGACTATTTAGAGAACATTAATAATAAGTGCAATCAGTCTCCGCAGGGCAGCTTGTGGCGAGCTGTTGGTGTGTGGCGACACCACGGACCTGAGATTCCCGGGGGAAACCACCATCTGTCCCCAACCTCTGGCTTGCCTTTGTTGGCCGGTCAGAGTGGAACGCATGAGCTGTATGCTCTAAAGGGTGGACGTGCTCATTCTGCGTAATAGCGATGAACGGCTGAACGGATTACCGGGATCCAGAAATCGGTGCACACCTCTCTACACTCCTTAGCTGACCACGCCGATGTTACCGCCTAATATGGTGGCATATTTATTTATTTATAGACCCGGCATAGTTCCCGTCTTATCTGCAGTAGTCCTTGCACCTGGCGGGTGCTGTCTTTGGCTGTATCTCTTCAATAGTGCAGAAAGAGACAGTATCCGCTAGGTGTACACATCCCAACTTAAATTATTGTGTCTCAAAGGGGTCTCTACGTGTTGCATCTGTATTCCCACGTACGCCTTCCAAAAGGAGGATTTATCACTTACATCTCGAAAACCGAACCGAAATCAGCTGTTTCATTCAAGATGTATGGAACAGCTATTTTTTTTTCGCTTGCTTTGTTTATCTAACATACTAAATGGATATTATTCACGATACCTATTCTGAGATTTTCGGGATGTAAACGATAAAAAAAAATACGTTGCGATCAAATCATCATCATCATCAGCCTATCGCAGTCCACTGCTGGACGTAGGCCTCTCCAATTGTTCGCCACTGTGATCTATCCATGGCTTCTCGCATCCAGCTCAAATATGGGTTCCTATTCCAGTACAGTCATCAGGACAATAAAAAAACTCTGAATACGATCACAAAATATAATTCGATACTAAAACGTCTATGTACAATACATAAATCAAATGACTACAAAAATCGTAGGACAATGTTTAAACAATGCATGGTAAACCTTAGCGATAGACATTAATAGAATATTTTCATAAGAACATGTTTTATTTCCTTTTTATAGTGACACAGTATATTAACTCTCCTCAGCCTGATGCTAAGCAAGAGAAGAGCCCACGTTGCAATGGAGGCTGTCGTGTGAATTATCCGCTAGATGGCGTGCTTCCGAACTGAAGGTCCAACTTCAACATAATTGACTGATTTATTCGTTTTATTGACAATTTCACATATCACGTCTAAAATACCCAATCACTTTGTAGATGGAACTCAATCCTATGGTACGCCATCTTGCGGATTTTTCGCACGCGATAGTCCCCATTACAACGAACGCGATGTCTAAGCATCACCTCTGTTGGCACTTATTTTATATTTATTTATGCATGGGACTGGTTGTTACAATCAAATTATGCCGATAACAAAATAAGTAGCCAGTTCCTCGCATCGCCACTAGATGTCACTAATGTAAAAACAGCATAGATGGGCTTGCGTGCCGCCATTTTTTCATTCACTACTACCGCAACCAACCGCTCTAATAAATTATCTTGTAAATTCAACACACCCCCGACGCCGCTTGCAAACATTTTTTTTACCGATACACTCTGCATAGCTCTTTTTTGTTGATGGCAAAATCGGAATGTATATTATCTGTATTAATATCTGTCGAAGGAGACCATATTTTGAAATGATTTTACCACGCGCACCGAACATGGCGCTCACGCGTCAACCAATAAGAAATTGAGATTTTTGGCGCGCGTAAATGGAGCGTTGTGATTGGTTCAGATTTTTCTTGACCGTCTCATTTTCAAAATTCTGCGCAGTTACATCGGTGTAACTTATAAAACTGACACAATTGTATGTTTGAAATAAAACTGTGCCTATGAATCGTAGTTTGACAGTTATAACTTGGTTTGTTTTAAGTCCCTACTGTATTTTTCTATACAATCAGTCATCAGTTCTTATGAAAAGATCTATTCTATCTTTAGCAATAAATTACAAAAAAAAACTTAGCGATATAACGCTTTCAATAATTCGAATGCACCAAAAAAAAATTGTCTAACAAAAATATTCATCTACAAATCAAATACTGAGTGCAATTATTACAAACACAATATATTTTACATTTTCACAATAATTATTGATAATTATATATCGCAGTTATATCGAACATTAGCTATATAATTTGGAAACTAGTTGATATCCAATCCATATGGCATAATATATAGTAATAAAAATAAATAGACATTATTACATGCATTTTAGCTGTTATAAAAAAGTTACATAATAACATATATTTTTTTTCAATGTGGATTGTGCAGACCGAAAGCTAAGCTAACATAATGTAGCGCATTTTTTCATATTACGGATATTGTGTGTAATACTAATAAGTATGTCAGCGAAGGAAGACTTTATAATGTACCTCGCGATATTATAATCTTATCATCCATACTGTTTCAAACAACTCGATATTTCTCAATGTGAATATAAGACGGAACCGCAACTCGCATGCTGATTGGTTTAGTGCTCTGAGCTCTATGGTCACGGAACGCCAGCAAAACCGACCAATCAGGGACAACATTTTGATAGTTGATTTAACGAGTGACAGGTAGCAAACAACAGTTTCAGTTTAAATCTTTAAGGTGCCAATCGATTTTAATTTTTAGCTTCTAAACCGGATATATTTTTAACAATATCGGGGTTACAACCTCTCAGCAAAAACTTGTACTATTTATTAAATAACCATTCACAAATATTGGGTCAACGCGTACGCGAAAAATTGATTCACGCCGCCAAAAGCGGCCGCTTCTGGCGGTATTTTTTCAAATTTCGACTAACAAAAACGGGCTCAACTTTTGTGCACGGTTATTTAATAAATAGTATACGTGTTTGCCGAGAGGTTGTAACCGAAATTGTTTAAAATAGATCCGGTTTAGTAGCGAACAATTAAAAACGGATGGTGTCGCTAGTTAAGGCTACCCGTCGCCTTAAATGTGATTCATTATGTTCAGATCACAAATTGGATAATTTACAATTTCGCAAATTATTCTAAGATAGCATACAAGATTAGCTTTCGTTCTGCAACCTGTTTTATTACGGCCAGATATACAGACTGTATCGGTAAACATTTAACCATCACTTCTACATGCCATGTTCAACAACGTTTGTTCTACGACTTATGGGAATTCGAGGAAAAATACACAAAACTCGTGGCCCCTGCCTCACTTTGTTTCGGAACATTAGTTCCACTTTGTACCAACAGATGGCGCTAGGTGTCTATTACATCGCGCAAGCGTTTCGTGTTTTAACTATAAGGCTTGTTGATTTATATATGATTTATCTCTTTATAAATGGTATAATGAACTTTTCATACAAAGTCGTTCAACGTAAGATACGTTCTTACGTTGAACGACTTTGTATGAAAAGTTATTTTTTAATACCAATATCCAGAAGTCATAGAACAAAATTATTGCTCAGACTAGTAGGTAGAACATGTTATATAGGGATGTAAATGTTCACCGATATATAATCGTATGTATTTTCATTGGTTGATCCATTGGATATCACACAAGTCTCCACATTGGTTTCGGCACAAATTAAGAATCCTACGTAATGGCAAAGTCTGTTCCTACTGATAAATACTCTTTGACATAGCTGAGACCAATGTGCAATGCATAATATTTAGATAGCAATAAGCTTGTAACCCAACTAAAATTTGGTTAGTTTTTATAGTAAAATGTTTTAATACTAAACTTTTTATCTTACATAGTAAATAGTTATACATATAGTAAATATCACTAAGTGTTAATCACTTGCTATGTGGATTTTATGTATTTTATTTCACCTTATTATTGGAATCTCTACGTCGTCCGAAAATAAACGGAAAAACATAAATGCACACTCATAATCATTGGGAATAAACCTACATCTCTTTGAGCACCAGTGTTGTTCAAAAAAGCCCAATTTTTTCGTATAAAAAAATTTTGCTACAAAAAATTTAAATGCGTAAAATAAATTTTACGCTACATTAAAATGCAAGTGGCACGTACAAAAGTGTGTAAATTGTAAAAAAGTGGTGTTTTATTTCGTGTACCTACGCCGAGATCAATCTTTCCCCTGTTTGCTAAATTGATATTTGGTTTTAGGTGTTCATACATTTAAATTTGATTGAAGAATAACAGACTTGTAAAGGTTGATGTTGGCGCCTGTACAATTTTTTTTCGCTAATTTGTACGTTATAAAAAATCGTAGGCCGCAATTTTGCCCCGGTTACAGTATGGAATGGTCTATCAGTCCAACCTTCTCTTATAAACTAAAAAGTCGTGATTTTCCAACATTACTGTCATTTGATAAAACATTTTTAATCTGTACTGCTACTGACATGTACTTTTAAAACAATTGTGTGATACATTTTGTATGTAGATGCGATTTTCGACTCTGTTGCCAAGCGATAAGGGTGAGGATTACTAAGTATAGTAAGCATATCAGTATTGATCTTAACAGAGGGAAAATACCTACATAGTTAGTGAGCAAATCATTATACGGATCGAGTTAAACTAAAGCTCAATTGGTACATCACGTGCGGATAAAGAATGGGATCAGAAATGGCGGCGCATCTATTCACTTCTCGCTCGCACACCCACGAGTGCGAGTATAGACGCAAATAGTGTGCGAGCGAGAAGTGTAGATGCGCCGCCATTTCTGATCCCATTCTTTATCCGCACAGGTTGTATATACCCTATATTCTATTTAGTTTTCAAAATTAATGCCCATAATTTGAAAAAAAAATTAGACTGGTCGAAGGTCAGACGGCAGTCGCTTCATTGTAATCACCAGACCTCCGCAAATCCACGCTTAAATGGGATTGATCCACGCTTAAATGGGAGTGAATTACACGCTTAAATGGGAAATTAGAAACAAAAACTAAAATAAGGTATTTTTCGCAGATTAGCAAAAATCTAAAATCAGTTGAAACTCTAAGATATTTTGAAACAGTGGTACCAAGCTAAATGTGTATTTACACATTTGATCAGTAAACTCTAAAAATCACACATTTTGTTGACTATGGTAAAACTGAATTAAGACTGGCAAGATGTTACTGATATGCAAAGCTTTACCTTAATAAATGAGAGTAATCTAAAATCATTCTTAACTCCTAGTTTGGCCTATCATGATGAACTAATGTGGACACCCTATTTATAAAACTTTACACAAGATTAATTGTTTCGGGGGAAAATCAAGAATACGGTAACAATGTTTATAAACTATTTAGATAAGACCACATAGGTGGCAGACGAGATAAAAACTTACAGGAAGCCACGTGTTTTTTTAATGATGCTTCACATATGCTTATACATTTCGATAGTAAGAATACGCAAATAGATTTAAAAAAATCAGAGGTGCACGTTCTCGAATTCAAACCTGCGACCTCTCGTTTAGAAGGCTATTATTATCTACTGAGCTTACCATCAGCCTGATCTATCAACGCCATCGAAACATTATTTTTAAAGTGAAGACGTCTGAGTTACTAAAAATGTTAACAACCCTAAGGGGGTGAATAGGGGTTTAAAAGGACATCCTCTTTTTTGTTCAAAGTGCCGGCCAGAAATATTTATTGCTCTAAAAAGACCACAGACAATCTTGTTTTTTTTTATCTTGAAACTTATTCGTTATGGAAGACATTTATTATCTGTTTAGGGGTGTCCCGACATATATTTAAAAGTGAATATACATATTGAACACTCGGCAACAGGGGTGAAAATTGCCTAAAATACATAAGTTAATATATTACTTTATGTTATACCTTATCCTCTATCGTCCGCTGACGCAATGTCAATAAATACCGAGTAATACTAGTTATTTTACTTGTCGCTACATGAATATTACACATATATTTTTAACATCACTTTTCACTATTGAGTTTTGGCTGAAACGAACTTAAAATTAAGTTTCACTATTCTAAGTCGATGGCAGTTTTTACAAAATCCTTATCTCGTCTCCAATGGAAATATATTACACTATACTCTTTTCGCTTTAGCATGATATGGGTGACAGATGTCAAAATCTATACATTTTTCACGTGGTCTCTTTCTAACGTGTGACTCACGTATAACTCTGTCCTGCTGTCACCGATATCATGATTAAGCGAAAGGAGTATAAACAGATACAGAATATTTTCTGTATGTAGTGCTTCATGTACAGGGTAGTAGCTTAATGCTATAGAAAATGTATATTTCAAGTCATTTTAATTACTTATGGCATTTTTACCAATAAGGGTTTTTACAAATTGAAAATCCGATAAATGGGTTTATGTAGGTAGGCATGAAGTCTAACTATAACGGCATTGGTCGTTTTGTATGTAATTATGTCATTATTTTTGACATGACACATCAAAATCAACCAATCCACTTGAAGTTAGACTGAATGCTTACATAACGCCATCTATAGGATTTTTAATTTAAAATCGAAATAATAAACCAATGCTTCTTTTTTATTATAAAAAAATAAATAAAAATACGCACAGTATAGAGTATTTTACAAAAAAAAACTCAATAGTGAAAACCGTTCATAACCTTAAAAACTACGTACATAATACGTATCCGAATAAATATTTTTAAGTATAAAATTAAAAAAAACAGAACTTGCTTTATGCTTCGATTGGTGCGCTAAGTCTAGTTTTTTAATTTCAATTTCGATTCTGTCCGAGCACAATCGATTGATTCACTGGATTGTCTCGATTTTGACATCTACGGCGTTATTTTAGAAAAACTCCGTCGAGTCGTGAGTAGAACCGACACCGAAACGGCGATAGACCGATTAATGTTGACAACTCTCGATATGGTAGTTTTTGTTATAAAAGAACAGCGTGGGCATCAGACAGGAGAAACTAGAAATATTAATAACATTCTCGTTTTTAACAAAATCTTAACTGGATGTATTTACACTCGGAAAGGTTTCTTATGTACATGGACAGCCACAAGTTAGGTTAATACAATTAGACTTTATTAACAAACCCCACAAAGGTGAGATTCGTATAATTAAATTTGAATGATTGTTGTTACACAATGTATGTGGCTGTCTGTATAAAGTGACAATCGTACATGCTTCAGTTCGATAACATATTTAAAAGGCTAGCAACACTACTTTTGTTATACTAACGAAGTGGTAACGGCCAAATTTAGCACAAAAATTTAGATTAAGTTATAATTTTTCGGGTGAATAACAATTTAAAAGCTAGCAACACGGACCACAAAAACTACCAAAACGAGTGTTGCCATATTGGAAGTCGTTGTTACATGCCGGTAGACGGCAAACTTATTTTATATACGTAGTACGTTGCTTTCATCACATTTGACCTTCCTAGACCGGTGAACAAATATCTTGTATCACTAAGATGTTTTAGAATTTGCCACACACTGATGTAAAGTATTTTTTATTCATAACCACCCTTAACGACGAGTCACGTCAAAATGATTCGTCATAATATATCATGTAACACGAATTATACATCCATTCTGTAGACAATTTTTCACGATATTGTTTACGTAAACCATCTCTTTCTTTTGTTTGTTTATGGAAAGGGTTGATTGCTAATTTTATAAAATCTATTTTCACGATTGAAAGTTATTTTATAAATATAATAAAAGAGCAATGTGAACCTATTACCTATGTAAATAAAGGCCATTTTAGGAATGTTTGACGAAAAAACTATCATTAGGCGCTTAATAATAATTTAGGTAAATTAAGTAAGCAAGTGAACATTTTTAAGGCAAATTAATATTCAAAACATTTTTAGAACCTGTGATATACTTTAATTAGTATAGTGACAGCTATCAGTGCTCTTCGAAAATAACCTTTACATAAATGTAAATAAAATGTTCAATCTTGAAGCGAACCATAGACAAATCTTACTTAATGACTTTGGCAGCTGTCATTATACTCTAATGAAAAACGTTGCAATGCACATTATTTACTTTATATTTGGTCACATATATAAAAAAAGATTATAGAAAAATCTGTGCTTATGTATAGGATAAATATAGAAATACATTATATCGAGATTAATAAAAATGTAAAAAGATAGCAAATACATATAAAACATTTAAGCAGTCGTGGTTTAATAAATGTTAGGAATTGTTTTAAATTAACATAAATCTTATTTTTTATCAAATTCCTTAATTGATTCAGTCACAAATGAGAATCTTATCAGTGTCCTAATATAAGTATCAAAATGGGGATATATTTTCTACTGTCAAAACGTAAATTCGTATTTTTGTTTTCCATTTTGTTTGCATGGTGCTGTGAATGTATGGTTTGCTTTTCTGTCTTGATTTCATCATAGATTTTCATGGTCGTACCCAGCCTAAGGGGCGAGGCCAATATTATTTTAGGCCAGATTGAACGCGGCTGTTTTGGGCTTTAGGCTTTTTTATTTTCAGTGGGGGAGCTTTCATCCCCTAATCCTGCCTAGGTACGCTTATGCAAATTTTGAACGATAATCTCCCATACACTCAAACGCTTTCAAGTTTAAGAGCAATTCAATATTGCTATATTTTCTTTTTGAATATTACGGCGTATCTTCTTTTTGAAAATTACATACATAATATAATAAAATTAATACATATCAGTGTATTCCGATGAAGAGGTGGCGATGGAGTAGTGATACAAATACTCGTTCCCGGTGAGGGCAGGCGGTGGACTAGCTTGTCACTCGGCGATGCTCGCGCTCTCTTATCTGCGCGCGAATTCCGCCTTCATTGCTGCAAAGATAAAGTAAAACATTATACGTAGGTAAATTACGGGCGGGTGGTAACAAACATTTAGGTTCCTTTTGCGCAGAAAGTATATAAACTGTTCGCCTACACCCATGATACTGTACTTAAAAAAAATTTGGTGATTAAAAAGAGTAACTGGCGAGTTTCTTGCCGGATCTTCTCGTCAGAATTAACTTTCCGATTCCGGTGGTAGAATCACATTATATTTATTCATTTCTTAGTATATTTTTTGTATCGACATATATGTTTAATTACATGTATAATATACATAGATATAATTTATATTTTTCATGTATGACGATTTGTAAGAGCTGTATATAAGCCTATGCAAATAAAGTACTTTTGAATTTTGAATTTTTGAAATAAGTCCGATATCAATACTAATTGACTACATTAAGTTGGTATAATTTCATCATTTTGATTATTAAAATATAAAATAGAGTTACAAACATTCAATATATGTTTTTTTTTAAATTTTAATAATTTAAATTATTAATGTGAAAAATAATATTCAAATATTCTTATTCTAAAATGACGCAAGTACCATTACAGAACGAACAGTTGTAATTTCTTTGATTCTTGTTTGCCAAAAAAAATCAATATCCAGCTCCAGTCAGTCAACTGTCAATCAAATACAAACGCGCCACCTGTAAAGTCCCGCGGCAAAACATGGAACTAAAATTTTAGATTCTTTATAGATATACGCATAAAGCTCAAATTTGAATGCTGATAGCGACGTAAGCGCGGTTTTTCATTAAGGCCTTCATTTTTGTTATCTGCCATCTGTTATTACTTTTCTGACGTAGGTACTAACGTTCTGGGCTTTAGGGTTTTTTATGTATTTCCCACTGACCGTCTAGTATCTCCTTTTTGATCTGGTTGAGCTGCTGCCGCATCTCCCTCATCATCTCCTGCTTGAAGGCGTCCCACTCCTGCGCCGATACGCAGCCGCCTTCGTTCCCACCGTTCACCTGCTGCAACACAACAAATATGTATATGAAATAACGAGATACATGTAAGACGATATCTGTTCGCGCCACCTTCAACCAATCACACGGCTCCCAGATGACGTGATCTACGGCGACCAATCACAGCCATCTTTCAAGTATCGGTTCCCTCGCTGCCCCCTCTGCCCCGAGCTACTTATTTCTCCTTGCCAAAATCTCGCCGCACGCGCCTACCTTTTTTTCCCTATTTTCTGTGTATTTATTTGAATAACTTAATTAGTGTAACAATACAAAGTTGAAATCAGTCTAATATTTTATTTAAATCTAATCCCATCACAAACAATATCTATCGTCCGATACCGACATCTATACTTCATTAAATTGAAAATTTAAACAACCCCCGACAAAAACAAATAGGTTATTCGTCATTTTCTGACGGCGGCTATCTTGGATTTGAAATTTGTCACAATAAATATATTCTGCTACTCAAGCCCTTTTATAATATGGATACCCAAATTGTGGGAGTTGTGTTAAAACATACAATCCATATTTTTGTGACGGCGGCCATATTGGATCGATTTTTATCCAACATAGCTAAGAACACTCCCCCCTTATTCATACACACACGTCAAAATTATAACACCCCGTCGTTTTTGAGTCGGGGGTCAAAAATATAGCTTGATTAAATTAAAATTACAGCTGTCCGATCACGATCATTTGGCATTTAGCAAAAGTGGGAAGTGAGTTATTAGTGTGTGTATTAATGTAGCCAGACTTTCCTCCAAATATTTCTACTTACATAAAGAACCGAACATTTTTAATAAGTCCTTCATGAATTAAAGAAAGTCAAAATATGTACCTATAATAAATAACTGTATGCCCAGCAGTGGGCGATTATTGGCTGAAATGATAATGACGATGGTATAATAATTTTAAAGTCCTTTTTCAGAAAGTTAGATCAACAAATATGCTGAAAATTTATCTGATCCATACATTTTTTTTTATGCTGGAGGCAGACAAACGAGCAAGCGAGTCACCTGATGGAAAGTAATCATCGCCGCCCATAAACATCTGCGAAATCAGAGAGATCGCTAATGTGTTGCCGGCCTTTTTTTAAAAAAAAGAATACGCTCTTCTCTTGAAGATCCCTAAGTCGTACGATCCATACATTAATGCGGCGAGGATGTTCTATTTTGTATGGAACAAATTATATAAAACAACCGTCTTTACTCTCATTATTTCGTAATAAATAAAATAGGTTTCTCAAATGCATCCTAATAATTACCAACTTAATATATTTTTACATTACTGGTAACTTTATTGCGACATTGTCGCCTCCCTGTTAACGTCACGGAAGTGCCTTCTGATCTTGGTCGGTCATTTAACCAAGTTTTATTCCATAGACTTTTATTACTACAGCCCTAAAGATCATTTTATGTGACACCAATGGCTTTCATTCTAATCAAGCTACATTTTACGGACTATAGATATAAGAAAATGAAAAAAATTAAAATGAAAATATATTTATTGCCAATATAACATTTCACAGAATAACACGAAACTGACCCCCACACTAGGCAATGCCTGTCCTGTGGAGGTTGATTTTACGATTACCAGAAAGAAAATGTGTTCGGCTAACAAATCTAACAAAGTTACAATAAAACTTAAAATGTATAAATTTAAATTTGGAGAATATATTGTGATTTGTGTGTGTGTGTGTGTATATGTGCGTGCGTGCGATGAAAAGTATTTTATCTTTTTACCCTGATAAAACCTTCGGCTCAGCGGGCTATGGAACGAGCAATGCTCGGCGTCTCTCTCCGAGATCGAATCCGAAATGAGGTCATCCGGCAGGGAACCAAAGTTATCGACATTGCTCACCGGATTAGCAAGCTTAAGTGGGCAGTGGACTGGCCATATTAGCCGCAGAACCGACAACTGATGGGGTAAACGAGTTCTGGAGTGGAGACCGCGTCTTGGCAAACGTAATGTAGGGCGCCCTCTGGCTAGGTGGGAGGACGATCTGCGCAGGATGGCTGTGTGTGTGTGTGTGTGTGTGTGTGTGTGTGTGTGAGGATGTGTGTGTATGTGTGCGTGCGTGCGATGGAAAGTATTTTATCTTTTTTACCCTGATAAAACCTTTGGATTCATCATAAGTCCAATTCAGAAGGGTCCGTGTTAAGAGTGCCTTTGCCTCATGCACCGTACAGAGTTTAAAATCACATGATTTTACCATTTTATTATAGATAATAAGTTTTCTTTTTTTATCGTAAGTAATTATTTTATCCTTCTTAGTTAATTCGATTTCACTAGTTCTTATAAGCCTGCCCAACACGCTGAGGCAGCTGGTGATGATGGTGGCGACTAACCTTGAGTATGGTCTCCTCGCTGGCGGAGCCGAAGCGCTTGCGCACGGATCGTGGCGACGCGGGCGCGGCCGCCGCCGGCGACTCCGCGTGCGCTGCAACACAACACTTACCTTGAACCTACACACCACGTCGACCGCATCTCATGTACGGTATAGCTCGATACACGAAAGATGACCACAAACTGACGACCGTCTACGCATGTACAGTTTTACCAATACGGTATATGACTATTTTTATTTTATTTTTGCAATCAAAAGATCTCTCAATGATAGAAACATCGTTGAAAGAATCACTTGATTCTCATTTAAACTACCTGAGATATCACAACTTTAAAATCACATTATTTTGGGCAAACCCAAAACGCTCCATACAAATGGCTACTAAGATGTGACGTCACACCTAAGTATTTAGTATGCATTTCATTTGAATTTTGTATGGTAGCTATATCAAATGTTTCGTTTATGTCAATGGTTCTATTATAATAATTGGTGCAAATTGTATGGGTTATTCAATGGTATAAATATTTTTTAATAATTTCATACTTTTAAAATGGACTTGCCCATGAATCTTTGAATGACCATAAAACCGGCTAGACGTTATATTTTTAATTGAGAATTTTTGCCATTGGCGCATATTGACCTATATTTTGATAAAATATTTATATTTTGTAAAATCTTGAGCTTAGTCATATACCCTATTTTATAAGTTACACCAATGTACCTGCGCAGAAATCTTATTTTCGAAAACTACGGCTAAATCTTAACCAATCACGACGCTCCATTTACGCGCGCCAAAATTTACAGTTTCTTATTGGTTGATATCAGCGCCATGTTCGGTGCGAGTACGGTTAAGAGGGAGATAACATTTCTCTCTGGATTTATTATATTTAATCTTAACGTAACGCAATAAAGTCTGTAATTTGACTGCTTTCGCAATCCTAATCAATTGGATTTAACTTCCTCTTTTGAGTAAGCGAATTTTGCCTATGTAACTTATAAACGTGGTACAGCTGTAATCTGATGAACAAATGGCTCATTCTCAATTTGACTCATTATAAGGGCTTAGACCTCAGAACAATAACTAAAGCCAGTTATTGTTCTGAGGCTTAGACTAAACACATTCAATATTTAATTGGAAATGCTTTTTATCTTAAGTCTTTTCTTCATGAGATTACATGCGTAGACGCTGGCCATTTGTGGTCATCTTTCGTGAACCGATCTGTACAGATAAAAGGTTCGTCACCTTAAGGCAACGCGACGGGTGGCCCTAATTAACAACTCCAATCGAAGTTCGAAGCTCTCGGAAAGAATATTTACTATTTATTTAATACTTTTAATTAACTTTTTGATCTGTTTTTGCACTCGTAATTTGCATTAACGCCATAAGGGAATAGAGAGTGCACTTGTGTTTGCGCACACACTTGAGCACTATAATATTATTCTGCGTACGTGGGTGATCGATAAGATTGGTAGCCGTAGCCATAATTGGATGAAGGATAATTATAAAAAAAATATTAGTCATAATCAAAACGTCTTTTTTGATTTCTTCATAGATTTTCATGGTCGTACCCAACTTCTGTCCTAAAGGGTGAGACAAATAGTTTTTAGGCTTTAAGTGGCCGTTTTTGGCAGTAATTCACATTTCGAGTAGGAAGCAGACCAAACAGTTAATTATAAGTATTGAATAAATAGTATAAGTTCTTTTCGAGATGCACGAACTTCGAAATTGTTAAAAGATATCCGGTTTAGATGCTAACAATTGAAATGGCGTCGCTAGTGTGTTCTACCCGTCACCTTAAGGTAAATTTTCGCTTGCACGGCAAGAATCACTTATACCAACATACCGTTTTAAAAAAGATTGGCCAACTTTCTTTAAATTGTCTTTACATCAAAAGGAATACATGTTGCTACAAGCAAATCTGAACTTTCTGATCTAAGAGTTAAGCAAATTTTCTGTGCAACAGGTATTACTCTGACAAATTCACGAAAGGTAACAAGTGCTCATAGCATATCAAACGAATCAATTTGAAAACTGACGAACCTTTTCGTTTGCTGTACACACTTTCCTTAATATACAGGATGATTACCTTTTTTTTTAGATTTTCGGGTTGCATTATAACTATAATGTATCAATACGGTGATTAACACGATATTTATTATGTGAAACCACGGCTGCTGTAACGTAGCCGAAACGTCGAGCCAAATATGTGAGTACACAATGTTGTTTCACATAAAAAATATCGTGTAAATCCCCGTATTGATACATTATAGTGATTAGCTTTTCATTTGATTTTCCATCGGAAGATTTCTAAAGTATTAAATGTATAACCGACTTTCTTAGTTTTTGAGGGAATTAATAACAATATTAATAATGTCCTTCCAAACCAATATTTCGGTCATGGCGGCCAATCTTAGCGATCAGTTATCGACGCAGGACATATTATAGTGAACAAGTATTTGCGCAGACACAAGTGCACTCTCTATTCCCGTACCCTCTTATTTCGATGGGACCAACGGCTTAACGTGCTTTCCGAGGCACGGGGGTACAAGACCGCCAACTTCCAGACTCCGGGCTAACAATGAGAATTTCTTAACAGAAAAACTCAGGTACAAATTTTGGCCCGACCCGGGGATCGAACCCGGAACCCCAGGCGCAACCGTCGCTTTAAAGTGCGACCCACTAACCATTGCGCCACCGAGGCAGACAAAAATTTGAGGGAATTACAGATGTTAACAAACATTTTTCACCAGGGCGTTCATTAGGAAAAATTGAATGTTTGACATTAAGTTGAGAATCGAATGAAGAAATTTGAAAGTTTTGTACATTTACAGTTTATTTATGTACAGATGAATGGCTGTACGCATTAATGTGTGGCTGTCCTTACTTTTCGATAACTTCGATAACTACTGCTTACCGAAATACTTAAGATATAATGGACAACATTTCAAAATTGCTAAGCTCTGAAACAAAAAATACCAATTCTTTATTTACTTTTCCGCTGCTCGAATATATATTTATTCATTTTTTATATTGCTTATTTACTGAGAAAAAATTAAAAACTAAAAAACGTAAGACGACGTCATCGGACGGCAGAATGTAAAATATTTCTTTGCTTAGCACATTATAGTTTTAAATTTACGAAATGCCAAACCCATGACATGCAACTGTCAAAAAAAAAGAAAAATTGTCAACGTTGAATGAATGAATGACGTTGACAATGTTGACACTAGTATTATTTACCTTTGACAGTAGTACCTTTTTTTTATTAAAACAATGATAAGCAAAGGAATATCGCTATATTCAGCCGTCCGATGACGTCATTTGGCGCTTACGTCTATTTAGAATATAAAGAATTTCAATAATTATTTTATGCATGAAAATGGACAAATTTTGAAAAAAGAAAAAATATGGGTCTGTTCATTTTATGTCTATTTTCATATAAAAAAACAATATGGACATGTTAAAAATATGAAATGTTGTCTATTGTAATACCTGAAGCTACGTCAACAAAAAAATAATAACATTGATCGAAAATGAACAACAAAAGCAGCAAAATTAGTTTTAAAATTAAGTTCCGAGTTTTGCCGCGGGAATTCTTTAAGGTAATTTTTAGCTACTAAACCGGATCTATTTTAAACAATTTCGGGATTACAATCTCTCGGCAAACACTTATACTATTTATTAAATAACCATCCACAAATGTTGGGTCCGTTATGGTACGCGAAAAATTCACTCCAAAAGCGGCCACTTTTGGCGGTAATCCAAAATTCGAGTGCAATAGCAGATCAAACAGTTAACTATAAATATTAAATAAATAGTATAGGTATTTGCTGAGAGATTGTAACCCCGAAATTGTTTAAAATAGATCCGGTTTAATAGCTAATAATTAAAATCGATTGGCGTCGCTAGGGGCACACAGCGCAGTGCTGCTTCACGTCGGTTTTCTGTGAGGCCGTGGTATTGGGGGGCGGGCCTATTCATGCTGGAGCGTGGCTTTCCCAGGGTAATTTTTGCTTGCGGCCAGCGAAATCATGTCTAAAACGTGTTTGTGGCCGGTATATAAGAAATATTGAGTACCAATGATCTAGCGGATATTTCACACGAGATAGCCCCCCTTTTATAGAAATAGAAATAGAAAAAGGTTTATTTGGCACCAAAAATACAGATAACAAAATATAGATCTATACAATACTTATTAATTTAATCCTAATCTAGGTATCTAAATTCTAAGTGGCACCAAAAAGGTCCCCGCTCAGCTATTTGTCGAGACACAGAGCCTCGACGCTGATATTCTGCGGATACCTAACAAAATACATATTTCACATACAAGTTACTTACAACAGAAACAGAGATCGCTTCAGAATGCACCATACATCATGTTTAAATCTAATACTCTTACAATTTAATATTTGTACATATATTGAGTTAAATTATGAAGGCGGCATAATATAGGTATATGTTATTTATACGAGTAGTAGGTAATTTTGTAATAAAGATGTGTAGGTATGTATGTGATAAATAGATGAATTTTAGTAATTTATTTGTTTTATGTTATTATGTGTGATAAATTACTGTATGCTTATTCGGCTTTTTGTTCATTTAAAAGATATATTCTATATTTAAGTTTAAATAATTTTCGCGACTTCATCGTGGGACAAGCTTGCAACTGAACAGAAGAAGCGACTCACGGGTGGTGCCGTTACATGCGGCGGGCAGGCGGTGCGGGAGCGTCGCGGAGCGCTCCCAGGTCTTCATCGGCGTTGAGTTCACGCTGTTGTCCGCTGACGACTCCTGCAACAAAACCGGGCAAACAGGAGGATAACTCAGGGAAGCTTTCAAAAGAGCAACCTGTGCCCAAATATATAGTCCTGTTTCATCAACAAGCATTTTGCTAAATTTTATATAAAAAATTTTTTTCCTTTTTTTGGCTTCAACACAAATAAGGGTCACCCTCTTCGCGTATCAGGTCGACGCATTGAACAAGAGCCCACCTTTAAGGATCATGAGCCTCCTCCGAACAGATCTCAATACTTAGAAGGGCTTTGTCGTTGTCCATAGCCAAAAATTTGCCATCTGCATTTGTCATAGCTCTTAATATACTTAGGGTGCATAAGGTACTTTATTTTTTTTTTTACAATTAAAATAGGCAATTTTTAAATTATTGTGACAGTTCACTAATATGTTGATTAAACTCTTTTACAGAATGAACCTGCAAAAGGTAGTATGAATACTAGGTCAAAAGTTAATAAGTATGTGTCCACCAAACCACGTGTTGTGCCAATTATGCAACCCAGAAAAAATACAAATAAAAATAAACAGAACCATTTGGTAGATGCCGTTACAAAATTAAATTCTAAAACTATTCTGCGCCGCACTAGATCTATGGACAGCATAACAAAAGAAGAAAATGACACACGCCGAAAAAGGCATCTCAATCACTTCCATACAATGCAAAGTTATGGAATAAGAATAAGAAATAATTTATTGACCACAACACATTACATACAAATCTAAATAAGGACAAAACATTATAAAGTTGCGGCCAACAAGGTTCAGCCTCAGCATGTGCTACAACAACCGCTAAGCAGCCGCTGCAGCGCTGATTTTCAGGCTGTACCTTCGAGCGACGACTTATAATAAAACATACAATATAAAAAAAAACTGACAACTAATATTAATAGAAAACGGAACGATACAATGTACATCTATAACGTGATCATGAATAACAAAACGCATACATACAGAACCAATAAAAAAGTGCAACATTGATATAAATAAATTAATATAAACCGGTATTAGGTACATAAATAAAAAATAAACAAACAAAAACAATGCTCCCACAAATACAATAAATAGAAATAACGACAGTGGCGCCATCATTCACTTTCCTGTTCTCTTTTTTATCCATACACCCTCCAGTGACGGTGGCGCCATCTGTAACTGAATACTTATTTTGAAAAAAAAAATATGTGTAAGTAAAAAAAAATACACAATTCATGATGACGAAAACATTCTTATTTTTTGTTGTGGCTGAACCTGGCACTCATCGCTTTGTATTCCTTATGCGAGAATCGCAAACGCAGTTGAAAATGTTTGCCCAGCACCGAGAGTTTCGGCTGAAATAATGATGATTCTTGTCAATAGTTCAGTCTTGTCGAGATGCGCGCGGTTTCGTGCATCAAAATACATGTGACGTCATCGTTTTGTATTCTTTGTATCTCGTGCATCATACAGTACTTCACCAAAACACTAACTAAATGTAAGACGTAGCATAGAATAGCATTAGAGGGCGGCATCCTAAGTCCTATGGTTACTGGTCAAGTACTGTATGGCCATCTTGTGCATCACACAGTACTTGACCAAAAGTAACTATGACGTCATCGCTTTGTATTTTGAATGCGTGGCGTCAATCGCAAACGTACCTAGTTGAAAATGTTTGTCCAATCTTAGCTGAAATGTTTTTCAATTTATGGAAAACATTGAAAAACATTTCATTAGGCGAATCGCAAAATCTTTGTAGATCCCTATGTCTAGCGGTGGGATTGGGCGTCTATGGGCTGAAATGATTCTCCTCACCTCGGCCTTGTCGAGGTGCGCGCGGCGACGCGCTATCTTGTGCATGTATGTGACATCATCGCTTTGTATTCTTTATGCGTCAATCGCAAAAGCTGTTGAAAATGTTTGTCCAGCCTTAGCTGAAATGCTCCGTCTCCTTACCGCAGCCTAGTCGAGACGCGCGCGGATGCAAGCCGGCGAGCGCCCCATCTCGTGCATCATACAGTAGACACTTAGCCAAACGTAGTCACTAAATATGACGTCATCGCTTTGTATTTTCAACGCGTGGCGTCAATCACAAACGCTGTTAAAAATGTTAGTCTAGTCTTGGCTGAAACTTAATACACGTATCTCAGTTCTGTGGCGTTCCACCGGCCGTCAGGAAATACTCCAAGCTAAACCGTTGTTTAGCTTGGAGTATTTCCTGACGGCTACGACTTCAAGAGAATAGCGTAGTCTTTTTTTTA
>JADPWL010003286.1:0-80001 GCA_019059595.1 Marasmia exigua
TAGGTAGCTCAAGCACCTGAGTTACGGATATCAGAATCAACAGCGGAATTACAAATATATACATATAATACTTTTCTTTTTGTAAATACATACTTATAATACATACAAACATTGCCCTTAAGCAGCGTTTTTACCTCGAATACCATAATTAATAAGTTTGTCAATTAGAACGTCATGTTTTACGTGGTCAAATGCTTGAGTCATGTCACAGAATATAGTACAAACGGGATTTTGTCGGTCAATATTTGGAATCACATTATTTAGGAATTTGAATATAGCCATATTTGTATTTTTGTATTGCCTGAAACCATTTTGTTCTTTACATAATATGTTATTTTTTTCTAAATATGAATAGATCTTTTTAGAAATATACTTCTCAAAAATTTTTGACATAACAGGCAACAACGAAATGGGTCTGTAGTTCTCCTGTTGTTGTCTACTTTCTTTTTTATGTTATGGTTTTACTACAGATGTTTTAAGAGAATCCGGGTATATACCTGTGCTAATGCGTAGGTTTATAATGTGACTTAAGTGTTTGCTTATTATATCACTTACAGATTTAACTATTTTTGTCGATCGTTACCTTCGCTATTACTATTTTTCAGATTTCTTATGATGTTATTAATATCATACCGTATGCTTGGTGCCATAAACATTGGATTTTGTTTACTCTTTATATTGGAGCTAACGTTTGTTCCTGATCTAGGCAATGAGGTAATCTTGTCGACAAAGAAATCATTAAACTTTTCAGCTATAGGCTTTGGGTCAGACACCAATTCATTTCCTATTTTTAATTCTTGAATTTATTGTTTGGGTTTGTTTAATTTTGAGCTATTTACTATTTATTTACTATTGCCCATCCGGTTTTAATAAAATAATAAAATAAAATATTGTTTATTGCTCAATAAGGGTTTACAATGTAGTGAAGAAGCAGATCCTTTAAGTAATGTAATACTTGTGACGGACTGCCTCTTTACCTTTTTACCTTGATTAATGAATATTTAATACAGTAGTCATTTTGAGCCCGTTTTGTCAATCTTATAATTTTTTTAAGAGTTTTGTGTATCTATTATATATACATATATATATATATATATATATATATATATATATATATATATATATATATATATATTTATTGTCATTTGTAGGTTTCAGTCTAGAGTTCCACAGAAGGAGTCTCTTTTTTTTACTACATATTTTTATACCATTGGACACCCATTTAGTCTTTTTATATACGGATATAGTTCTTAACTTAAATGGAAAGCATAAATTATAGAAAAGTTTAAAATCTTCTATAAATGAATTGTATGCTATATTCGGATCTTCCGTGTTATACAATTCTATGAAAGACACCTGTTTAATACAGTATCTAAACTTCATTATATTTTTGTTATAAAAATCTCTTTGTTTTTTTCTCCATAATCTAAGAGACGGCGCGCTATTAACAGGGATTTCAAGTAGTTGAGCTGTTTGGTCTGAGAGAGCAAACTCCATCACTTCCGCCCTACATGATTTTTTAAGATTATGTGCAAAATTATCAATGCATGTTTGACTTCTTAGTCTAGTGGGCTCTTTAATTTCCAATTTCAAATCAAAATTTGAAAGTACGCACTCTAATTCTAACGATACAGTATTTCTCTTCATAACATCAATATTAAAATCACCAGATAGTATTAAGTTACAGGTTTTCTTTTTTGTTAGGAGTCTTAATAACTGTTCTAGTTTGCAGTAAAATGAATTAATGAATTTATTATTAGGAACTCTATAAAGACATACCACTATTGTATTTGATTGTACCATTTCAATAGCACAGTACTCAAATAAACCTGGTATAGAAAGGTTAGTAACTTCTGGAATAGGTTTCCATTCGTGACCCACCTTCACTAAAATACAAACACCTCCTCTCTTGGAGTTAACTTTACAATAAATAGACGCTAATTGATAATTAGGTATTATTAAAAACTTTTGATAGCCAGATATAATAAAGTGTTCAGATATACAAATCACATCTACGTTTTTGTCGTTTTCTGCCAGCTCATTTAGACATACAACCAGTTCCTCAGACTTATTTATTAAACCAGTAATGTTTTATAGCAATCTTATGCGATTTATTCTTAAGTAAATAACACACTTAAAAATTTCATCTCGTGTTCAGGCGGGACTCGAACCCACACCTTCCACAATCCGGTTGAATGTACTACCAATTATACCACTGAACGCGTTACAAAGTCGACGAAATTTGTAAGTGCTTGATTCGACATGAGCTGTCGATAGCCATCGACAGCTCATGATGATCGACGCCTTGAGGGCAGCTTGACTATCTGAGAAAATGAATATCTTCTTATTCTGGAGATTCATTTGTAGACTCTCTTGGATACAGCCAATTATTGCGAAGACTTCCGCTTGGTACACTGTGGTATAGCGACCCAGGTTGGCGAATTTGCGTATTCCGCAGCGATCATTACAAAATCCCGCCCCGGATATGCCCTGCTTCCTGGAGCCATCTGTATACCAAACGATGTCATTCTGCTTGACATTTCCGGGAGTTCCAGCCTCCCAGTCTTGTCTACTTGGTAACAAGACTGTAAACCGCTTATCGAAGCGGTGTTCACGGACCATGGAGTCAGAGGGCATATCCATGACCGGAATTTTCATTAGTTCATTGTAGAGGTTTCTCATGACCCTAGAATGCCATCTCGTCCTCCCTCTGATTTTCGCTCTCGTGATAGCCATCCTCGCTTCCATCTGCACGTGAATGTGCAGAGGTGGAATGTTCAGGAGGGCATCCAGTGTTGCAGAGGGAGAGGACGAAAGCGCGCCAGTGGCTATAAGGCAGGCTGTTCTTTGAACTTTGCTGAGGTTTTCTACGCAGTTAAGTTGGTGCGTCTTCTTATACCACACACAGCAGCCATAAGTGACGATCGGCCTCACTATGGTTTTATAAATCCAGAGTGCGGCCATGGGCCGTAGCCCCCATTTTAGCCCCACCAACCTACTGCTTGCCCCCATCGCAATTTTTGCCTTTCTAGTGATGTTGTCGAGATCCTTGTTCCATGTTAGTTTTTGGTCTAAAAAGACTCCGAGATATTTGACCTCGTTGGACAAGCATAGCTTCGTACCAAGAAGTGTTGGGGTGTGTAGCGCCTCTAGTTTCCTTCTTTTGGTAAACGGGATTAAGACCGTCTTACGTGCATTGACTGTTAGCACGTGTCTCGTGCACCAGTTTTCTACTATTCGTAGGGCCCTTTGCATAAGATTGGAAATGGTGCTAGGGCATTTTCCTATGACCATTATTACTATGTCATCTGCGTAACCCTGAGTCAGATATCTGGCTTCATTGAGCTCGCAGATGAGACTGTCAACAACCAATGACCATTGAAGGGGTAATAGGACTCCGCCCTGTGGACATCCTCTGGTCACTCTATAATGTAGGGTTTTATTCATCAACGTTGTTGTTGCAGTCCGATTTTGTAGCATGGATCCCATCCATCTGGTGGTGGTGTCGTTGATTCCGCGATTAACCATGCTACGTGTTATAACATCGAAGTTGGTGTTGTCAAACGCCCCTTCGATGTCGAGAAAGGCACAGAGTGCAATTTCTTTGTCTTCTATGGCTTTCTCAATTCTGTCCACCAGGTCAATAAGTGCCGTTTCCGTGGACTTGCCTGTTTGGTAGGCATGTTGTCTTGCACTCAGGGGTTTTTCAACGAGGTATGTTGCCCTGATGTGACTGTTCAACACCTTTTCCATCGTTTTTAGTAGGAATGAGGTGAGACTTATCGGTCTGTAGGACTTGGGCTGTGATTTGTCTTTGTCCCCTCCCTTGGGAATGTAAGTGACCCTCGCCTGAGTCCACGCTGATGGCAGATAACTCCAAGCAAAGCTTGCACGGTATAGTTTTATCAGCGTAGAGATGATGATATCTTCGCCCCGCTGCAACAAAGCCGGGAAGATACCATCGACCCCACCAGATTTATAAGGCTTGAAACTCCTAATGGCCCAACTTATCTGTTAGGGACGAAAAATAACGGAAGCTTTCCTCCAGTCTTCATTCCTCGGTCTCCTATCCGGAGACTTACTGACCTGGAGTTCTCTTTCGTTATTAATGTACACGGAATCCGGAAAGTGCGTTTGAGCAAGCAGTCTCAGTGTTTCCTCCGGAGATTCTGTGAAAGATCCATCCGCTTTCCTTAGCAGGCCTAGATGGGATTCAGGTGTCTTGAATAGTATTTTGTGGATCCTGGCAGCTTGGGCAGTGTCTTTGATTGACCCGCAAAATTTTTGCCAGGATCTTCTTTTTGCTTTCCTGAGCTCCCTATTGAAACGTGTTAACGCCTTCCTGTATGCATCCCAGTTCTTGTCTTTTTTTGCCTTGTTAAATAAGGCACGGGCCTTTTGCCTCAGATGCTCCAGGTTTTTGTTCCACCAAGGCGTGTTCCTGTTGCTCTTAGTGGTCTTAAGAGGACAATTTTCTAGATACGCATTCATTAGGCTTTTGCCTAAGTCCTCTGCTGCGGCATCCACTTGGTCCACAGTTTTGATGTATTTAAAATCTCCAAGGTATGACCTAAGGGAGTTCCTAAAGCCCTCCCAGTCTGTTCCCTTGGGGTCACGGTAGGTGTTCGGTTCCTTTGTTCCCGAGCATAGTATATCGTACCTAATGTGGGTGTGGTCGGACATGGACGGCTCATCTGAAACGTGCCAATTGGTCACTCGGTGTGCGAGCTTACCTGAACACCAAGTTATGTCTAGTACTTCCTGCCTAGAACGTGTGGTAAAGGTTGGTTTGCTACCCACGTTAAGAACAAATTGATTATAAGTGAGCAAGTAGTCAAACAATAACTCACCTCTAGCGTTCGTGTTGGAGCTGCCCCATGATGTGTGGTGGGAGTTGCAGTCGGTACCCACCAGCAGCTGGGTTTCTCTCTCCAGACAGTATTCCACTACCGGCGTCACCTTGTTCACCGGATCCTGGTCCTCACCGGGTAGGTACATGGAGCTGACTATGAATGTCTCCCCACCTTTCCCCCCGGGTAGGTCTATATACGCTGCAACAGCATCATCTGTACACAGAGAAGGGACCGGGAGGTAATTTATGCCTCTCTTGAAGAGCATGCATGCTCTTGGCCTCACTCCGCAGGTGTTACTTAATATCTTACCTGCCGAGTTTAGCCCCATTACTGTGGTTTTATTCACCCACGGTTCTTGGATCAAGGCGATGTCCAGGTCCCCAGAGAGGAATCTTTGGCAAAGGGCAGCTGAGGCTGCCTTTGAATGCTGGAGGTTTACTTGTATCACCTTAATCATTATGTTGTTGGGTTTGGGGATTGGGAAGCGAAGGGTTGGGAGAAAGTTTCCTAATTCGGAGGGAAGGGATAGGAGGATATTTGTGTAGGTGGGTTGTGTCTGTTCCTTACGGGGAAGGGGGGGGGGGGATTAATGGTTTTTGTTGAGCAGGTTGTTTGCGGCTTTCCTGCTGGAGTGCTCCTGTGCTAGGGTCGGTAGATTTACCGGCCTTCGTACAGCGCCTCTTTTGCCGCGTCCCCCTGCTGGTCGTGTTCGACCACCACGACCTCTGCCGTCTAGGGCAGATGGTTGGCAGGTAGTGGTGCTCCTGCCTCTCGAGGGTCCTGCAACACGACTGTTGCCCCTCGAGACTCCATACGTTCCCCGGACGGGTGGAGGTGTGGTGCTGCTGGAGTCGGCTCCAGTTGCTCCTCCTGAGGGTTCCGTACCCGAGACCAAGTTGGAGGTACTTGGACGAGCCTCGACGCTTGCCCCCTCCTTCTTGTCCCCGGATAACTTGCCCCCTTTGACCCTTATCTGGATAAGGCCCTCCAACTCGAGAGGTCTAAACCTTTGTTTTGTTTTACCAACCTCCGCAGGATGGTACCTGCGTCGTGTTTGGCTTCCTGTATCCAGGCCGTGCCATACCTAGGCTTGGGCATATCCTCTTTGTTTACAACGGAGAGATTAGCCCCATCCCAGGGTTTCTTGTTGGGCAGTTTGCGGATGAGCCACTCCTTTGAGTCCTCATCTGCGCACGCCAAAAAGATGCCACCCGAGCGCGGTTTGCATCCAATAAAGCTGGGACCGTCACCATCATCTGAGGTGTCAATACACTTCAAGATAGCACCTTGAAGCATTTCGACCCTCACCTGGTCCATTTTTCCCAGGGCGTCTATGATGCCACACGTGACGGACCCAGTAACTTCCTTGAAGGTAGGCTTCGAGGTGGAAGGCTCGCCAAGCTTCGGTGCCTTGGTAGGATTGCCTTGATTCGAGGTAGACGAGGTATTGAGAGGGCGCTTAGTCGCCCGCTCCCTCGTATCCCCCTCCTCTTGGGTCCTCTGCTTAGCCTTTTCACTCATGCGCAGTTCTAGCGCCTGCTCGAAGGTCATACCCTTCGCTACGAGCCGATAGATTTGCTTCCTATCAGCTCCAGAGAGCTTAACCCTGGGTTTACTCTCTGGCCCCTTGGTCGACGAGTCCCTTTGGTGCGTTGCACCCAAAGGGGTCGACTCTGCGTTAGAAGTACCTGGTCCATCAGTCCCAGGTGCTTCGGCAGTGATAGTATGCTCCTCTGTATCGCTACCAAAGAGCATAGCCTCAGAGGTACCTGGTACCTCTTCGGTAGAATTTAAATGGTCGTCTATAATGTCAAGAAAATCCATATAGTTCCCCTCATGTCCACTCCAGGACATGAGGGGAAGGATAAGGTGAGTTAAGGTGGTTCGAGGATGAGGCGGGGAACATGGGTTTGAGGTTTTCAGGAATGCTCCTAGCCTGGGATTGGGTTTTGGAGCAGCCATCTATTGTCCGGGGTCAACGTGACACTCTCTCCCGTCCTCAAGCAAAGAGGTGGGTATGGGGGAGGGCGAGCTATCCTCAACCTGCTCACCCGCTCGGTCGCATCAGATGACAACTGCGCATGTCGCTTACATTGTCAATGGTCACTGGTCCCATAGAAAGTGCATGCACAAACCGAGTCACGGTTCCTCTTATTACATAAACTTATGTTCGTGGATTTTTTTTTCTTTGGACGTGTATTTTTATGTCTCTTCTTTTGTGAGATTGTATTTTCTTTAGGACATTTGCGCGCAGAGGATGGTTGTTCTGGTCTAGTTGTTGCCTCGGATACATATTCAGGAGAGCTGGGATGAAAATTTTTCAATTTTTTTCCCTTACTCGATACATTATTTCCCATTGGCGACGATAAACAGAAAGACTTCAATTGATTTACTTTTTTTTCCTTTTGTGCCAATTTATGATTAAGCACAAAGTTCTCAGATAACAACTTTTGTATTTCTAAGTCGGCTGATTTGAGGTCAGACTGTAACTTTTCGACTACTTTTTCTAATTCTTCTATTCTCATTTGATAATTGCGACCTATTTCTGGACAACTTCTGCTACATACCTTCGAGGGTGAGTCCAGTGATACATATTCGTCTTCTTTCATATCCAGTAAATTGAAGGAGTTCTGAGTAGGTGTTTATAACATTTTTTCTTCTGACCGTGACATTGTCACCACTAGATGATGACAACGGTGAAACCATAGGAGATAATTGCTTTTGTCGGAGACTGTACCATTTTGCAAAAAAAAAAAAATAAATAAAATAAATAATAATAAAAAAAAAACTCGAGATTCGAACCCCGGCTCACAGACCGCGGGGCATACACAACTAACGCTCTCCTCACTGCACCACCGAGCTCCTTGCCGTGGTAGACAAAGTTAGGCTATTAGTTCTACGCGCGGACGCAGTCGGCTTGCGTTCGGATAACGTGGTGTTAGCTGAGTCACAACAGCTGACTGATAACGCACTTGTTTTGAACACATTCACTGGTTTAACGATTATTTCGTGTACAATACACGAAATAATCGTTATTATGTTTGCGATGAAATCACTCCACTTTGATGTTAATTAAAGAGTTTATTTTCACTACGACTTGTATTATGTTGTTTTCTATCGATGGATATAACTTTCACAGTATAACTTTTAAGTTAACTATAAATTAGATTTTGGGTTAGTTTCAAAAAAAATGTCCCGTAACGAAAATGAAACAAAAAAGAATAATAGGATTGGTAACAAAAAAATATAACAAAATGGAAAGGTAAAGTCGTGTTCACAGTGGATTCAAACAGTAGGATTTTGCTAGTAGGAAAGCCACGCTTTGGCAATAATTATTTAATTTGTAACTTTTAACCAAGGGGTCATCTAAAATTTTTCTTAGTACATTTTTTTTCAATGTTTGTCGCACACTTCTTATATAGCGTCTCTAACAGCTTAGCCAAAAGGTCCAAGGAAAAACGAACATTTTCTTTTTCTATAACTTTTCTTGCTGACATTCAGTTAATATTTTGCATCTATATACTTTTTTTTAGGCCGTGTGGTCCCCGGCAGAGTAGAATAGGCCACCCTTACTCTTACCGAGGTGTCGTAAAAGGCGACTAAGGTAAAACTGCTGGCATGATCATCAGCACCCAGAGAAGGAAAACTCTGCATTTATATCAAAACCCTCGCCAACCCGTCTGTCAAGCGTGGTGAGTATGGCAATTACCCCTCATGTGATTGAGGGAGGCCCGTGCCCCAGCAGTGGGGACTTAAATGGGCTGATGATGATGATGATGATATACTTTTAGGGTTCCGTACCTCAAAAGGAAAAAACGGAACCCTTATAGGATCACTTTGTTGTCCGTCCGTCCGTCCGTCTGTCAAGACCCTTTTTCTCAGGAACGCGTAAAGGTATGAAGCTGAAATTTATATCAATTACTCAGGTCTACTGTCCCTTGATGCTGTGAAAAAATAAAACTTCTAAGCCAACGCAATCAAAAGATACAGCCGTTTATGCCGCAAATTTTCGACACTTGCAAGGGAATCAAAACCTACAGGTTGCTTCCCATGAACTCAGAATCTTGAAATTTGGTGCGAAGCAACGTCTTATAGCATAGATAAAGGAAAAATTACGAAAACCATAAATTTTTAGTTACATCACATAATATATTTTTTTTAATAATTTTAAACTTACTACCCATTTCCTCATAAACGCGTAAAGGTATTAAATTGAAATTCATACCAAATACTCAGGTCTATAATACCTTTAAGCTGTAACAAAATCAAACTTCTATGTCAACGCAATCAAAAGAAACAGCAATTTAAGCTGCATATTTTGAAACTCGCAAGTTCTCGCAAGGGAATCAAAACCTAAAGGGTACTTCCAGTCGACCTAGAATCTGGAAATTTGGCATGAAGCAACGTTTTATAGCACACATAAAGGAAAAATTCCGAAAACCTTAAATTTTTAGTTACATTACAAAATATATATTTTTTAATAAATATAAACTTATTACTTTTTTCCTCATGAACGCGTAGAGCTATCAAGTTGAAATTCATATCAAATACTTAGATCTAATTGCCTTTAACCCGTGAAAAAAAAAAGTCTAAGTCAACGCAAAAACGCAAAACGCAAAAGTACAACCATTGATACCGCATATTTTGAAACTCGCAACTACACGCAAGGGAATTAAAACCTAAAGACCACTTCCCGTTGACATAGAATCTCGAAATTTGGTAAGAAGCAATAGCTTACAGCACAGGTAACAGAAAAATTCCGAAAAGCTTAAAATTTTAAGTAGATATACCACCAAAAAAATTGTGATTGTAAACATAATTGTAGTTACAGCAATGACCGCGAGTTATTATACTATGTATGGGGAGGGCAACATTTAAAGAAGACGAAATAGCCTTCTTTTTTATATTTCGACGTTCTTTTATCGAAATGATATGTGTTAATATAAAATAAAGGATTACTTAAACGATAAAGATATCTTTGTCTTAAATTTATGCTCCTCCATCTTTCCCCATTGTAATGTTATGAATTTCATTTTGCAATAAAAATACCATAGTTATGACTCGATTGTCGTAATGAGCGAACTTTGTAAACCTTGCAGGTTTGTACGGAACCCTGGGTGCGCGAGTCCGACTCGCACTTGGCCGGTTTTTTTTCTCAATGTATGAATTCTTTGGATATATGTTACACACGTACATAATTATTTCTAATTCTTTCAACATGTTTTAGCCTTATTTCCTCATATTTTTCAGGATTTTTTGTTTTCAACCTTACTCTATATAGTCTTTGTCGTTCAATATTAGATAAAAGCATATTTATATCTGTAACCACAAAGAAAAAAAAATGAATTTATTATTTTTAACAGACTTTTAAAAAAGGAGGAGGTATTCACCGGAACCTATCGGGGGACGGGAGAAGGAGTTTATTATTTCCGGTATGGTAAGGGATGCGCTGTGACAAAAATAACTATATTTTTTTCGTACATCAAGTTATACAAACACAAATCAGACAACGCTTATCCTAATGTCACATGTAAGGTTCAATATTGATTGAGACAATTCAACAGATTTGTATAACTTGATATGTAGCGTACTGACACTTATATATAAATACAGCCTTACAGTTCATTTTTGTTACGTAACAAAAAAATACACAACAAAATGTTACAAAAATGAATTGATACCTCGTGTTCATGATGACCTTAAATTAATTAAGAGACTTATTATCCTTTTAGTATATCTAAGTTCAGTACATCCTATTGATGTGTATCAAAAGATTAATATAACACATAAAACCAATTATCAAATCACTTTCCTACCTCAGTAGCGTATTAGGAATAATGCTAAATAATTGTCTAATTTCACCGCGACGATGTTATCACCCATTCCAAAAAAAGGTGGCCGTGCTGACCCCTCTAACTACCGCCCAATCGCAATCACCTCCATACTCTGTAAGACTATGGAGCGTGTATTGAACAACCGTCTCCTTTCATATCTAGAGGACAATGATCTTCTCAGTGACCGTCAATTTGGCTTCCGCCGTGGGCGGTCTACTGGGAACCTTCTAGTATATGCAACCCACTTATGAAGCGAAGCCATCGAGAAGCAAGGCGAAGCTCTCGCTGTTTCCCTCGACATCTCTAAGGCATTCGATAGGGTTTGGCATGCAAGCCTCATTGGCAAGCTGTCGTCGTACGGTATAACCACTGATCTCTGCACTTGGATTGATGATTTCTTGAGGGGCAGATCAATTCGGGTAGTCATTAATGGCTACTCTTCTGATTACCATAGCATCAATGCCGGTGTTCCTCAGGGATCTGTTCTTTCCGCAACTCTATTTCTGCTGCACATCAACGACTTGCTTTTAACACCCGGAATCTTTAGGTACGCTGATGACAGCACAGTTACGGAAAGATACCAGTCGGATTCGAGGTCCATTGCAGACATCGGTTCAATGAGGGAAACGATGGTGGAGAGTGTTGATGCAACCCTGAATACTGTTTCCATTTGGGGAGACGCTAACTTGGTTGGTTGGGTTCAACCCTAATAAAACACAGGCCTGTCTGTTTTCGGCGAAGCGGAGTCCATTCCACCTGACTCCGACCTTTCGAAATATTCCGGTACCTGTGACGGACCACCTAGAGCTCCTGGGCTTGGATCTGTCCGCCAATCTCAATTTCGGTCGCTACATTGAGTCCATAACAAAAACAGCTGCAAAAAAACTAGGCATTCTTTGGAAGGTCAGACGGTACTTTAAGCCTGAGCAGCTCTTACATCTTTATAGAGCCCAGGTTCGCTCCTGCTTGGAGTACTGCTGTCACCTTTGGGATGGATCTGCCCGGTATCAGCTGGATGCTTTGGACTCGATAGAGCACCGTGCGAAGAGACTTATTGGTGATGACGTACTCTCAGGGGCTGGCTTGCAGAGCCTTGACCACCGCAGACGTGTGGCAAGTCTCTCAGTCTTCTACCGGATTCATTTCGGGGAGTGTGCGGAGGTTCTGCATAATTTGTTCCCCCCTAGCCCATTTCACCACCGGACAACAAGGCGTGGCGAGGGGTTTCATCCATACGTTGTTGACTTACCCCTTATCCGCACGAAGCGATTTGCCTCCACGTTCATAATGCGGACAGCCAAGGAATGGAACTCCTTGCCAAGGTCTGTTTTTCCGGACCACTACAATCTGGACATCTTTAAGGCAAGAGTGAACAGGCATCTCCTAGGCAAACGCGTTACATCCTAGACCTCATCGTCACTTTCCAACAGGTGAGATTGTGGTCAAGCGTTAGCCTACAGTTCATAATAAAAAAAAAAAAAAAAACCTCACTGCTCTGTCAACAAAATAAAAGGCCGACGAACTTGTGGCGCCACCTACACGGTCTACGTTAGCTTCTAGAGCTGCCACTATTTAAATTATCATTTCTACCAAATTAATGTTTAAAATTACGTTACTAATTAGAATAACAAAAATGAAAATATTATGGGACAAACTTATATACATTATTTTTATTACATACATGATTTTTATTTTTTTCATTAAACTTTAGTTCATATTTAATAAGGTGATGATTTTATTTTTCAAATAAATACGACCGTATATTTGTGATCTGTAAAGTTTGGTGTTACCTTTAAGTGGGACACGTTTCTTTTATACCGGAATCCATTTAGTGATAATAATTTATTTAATTATAAAAAACATTATATTAGCCTGAGTAGAAAATGGTGTTAGTCGCAATATAAGTATGTGATTTATTGAAATGAATCAGGAATATATATTTAATAGCTGGTTTAGAATAAAAATAATCTACTTGGGACAAAAAATCTTAAGAAATGTAATTTTTTTTTGAGACTGACCCTTTTAAAGTACGGAGCTACTTCAGAGTCCAACCGCACGGAGCGCAGAGTGCGGGGGGAATCTATATATAGTCTGGGCCAGTTGTCCATTTGCCTAACCAGTAGGGGATATTTCGTCGTTTTCGTTTTTCAGTTCTTTCAGCTAAGTAACACTATTACGCCTAGGGCGCGGTATAGGGCGTTGCCTCACTATAGTATAAAATAATCATTTGGTTGTTATGATTTTTCTTATAGTACATGTTATTTAATATTAATTCTAGGATTTTATAGCTATTTTTACTTATTTTTCTATGATTTCAATTGTTTTTTGTAAATAACAATGATTAAAAGTACTCAACTTGATTTTCTAACTGGCGCTTTTCTAGTAGAGTGGGAAAACCTACTTTAGCGTTTGTTACAGTTTTAAGAATGAAAAATGTTGTTTCACAATAAGAATACGATGGTGTAAGTAAATTAGATTAGTTTTATATGTTTTATTCTAGAGTTTGTAAATTACAATATTTAAAAGTATTTCACTTGATTGCCTACCGAGCGGCGCGCTATTTCTACCGGCTGGAAAAGTGGGAGAGTCCACGTTAGGGGTAGCGTGCCACTCGGAGCGACACTTTAGTCTTGGCTTGGGAGAAGTAAACAGTATTAGTGGAAATACTGTCGGAGTGAAATTGTACCACTGTTGGTGTTAAAATATATATAATTATTCAAGAAAAGGCGTTTCTTTTACACTTCAGAAGCGGGATTACCCAAAAAGGTACGTAATTACAGTGAACATTATTATTTTTACATTTAGATAAAATGCCCACGATATTACAAAATAATAAGGTGCTTGGGACTTCAAATCTCTATATATCTTTTTTAACTTCATGCTATTTCACACATCTATTGCATATAATATTAATAACAAATAATATAATGTTAATGGTCTTGCGCATCTCATGGATCAGGGCAACTCTCTGATATGGGATGCGAAGGTTAAGTGTGTGAGTGTTTGTGCGGATACTTGGCCGGGCTACTCTTGGTAGTATTTTAGCGCTCACTCTTACAACTTTTGAGCTGACTGTGGTTGAAGCTAGGTCAGGGCGACTCTCTGATAGCTTTTAACCTAGGTTAGTTAGTTTTCAGAAACATTATGCATAGACGTGTTAAATTTTTAAGTTAGTATATTCGCTTACATTGATTAAGAGATCCAAGACATGTGGGACAATGCGATGGATCAAGGACTGTGCGTGGCCAGGGCTACTCCCTGGTAGCATTTCCCGAAGATACTATGAAGTTGCGCGTTGACACTAGGTCAAGGCTACTCTTTGACAGTGTATCAACATGTAATTCCGCATTGTCCTAACGATGTCTCGTTTACCGATGTTAAGTCGGGGCTACTCTCCGATAACATCGGTATATTATATTCATTTAATATCAATAATTTACATTTAGATAGAGTAAATTTGAGTTCAAAGCACTCTTAGATTTGATATTTCTAATTCTTATGACGTTGCAGCGTATTTTTATTTACTTATCTTATTTTAGCATGTATCATTTTAATTAGCAAAAGCCAACTAAGTATATATATATATATATAATTATAATAATAAATTCATACAACAGATCATACATTGACCTGATTTCGTACTAAGTAACTTAGGCACTTGTGCTATGGATATCAGACAACAGAGGAGCTACAAATATATATACTTAAATACATATTATGCATCCAGACACTGAACAAACACAAGTGTTTATCACACGAATGTTTGTCCAGGCTGGGCATCCTACTACCTACCTACCTACTACCATTAGCGTACGAGGCAGTTACTACCCTGTATAGTGGGTATTTAATATTCTGGATATTAATACATAATATCATTCAGTTAGGTGTGCTTGCTGACTTACCGGCGAGGTGAATCTGGTTTGTTAGGCTTGCCACCTGATTGTGTAAGGAAATATTAGTTACACAGGAATAAGGTTTAGTATGGACAAGGTGTGCTTGCTGACTTACCGGCGAGGTGAATCTGGTTTGTTAGGCTTGCCACCTCTTGCGTAAGGAATGTTATAGTCACAACTGAGTTAGGTTAGGCACAAACAGGGTGTGCTTGCAAGATGAATCGGATTTATTAGGCTTGCCACCTGTAAGCTCTTTTAGGGTCCTAAAATTTACTCAGTCACGTAATATTCTTGACTATTTTTCTGCAAGTGTTTTCTTAAATTAACTCTTTTTGAAAACAAGATAGCTTACCTAGTTTCAGTAAATAATTATGGTTATTAGGAAAATTAGTAACAATTAAACGAAATAAAGTATTAGTTGGATTTAAAAAGAGTAGACTTTAGATAAAGCTTAAGGTTTATTTAATTATTCGAATACTCGGATGTAAATGTACTTTCAGGTCATGACAACAGATGAGGCTAGTACCCCACCGGGCACACCACCACCACGACGGCGCCTTAAGAAATCTAAACGGAAGAGACGCCCCCCTCCGATTGGTGCAGATGATTGTTCGACGAATACGTCAAAACGTCGGCCCAGGACAGTTAGGGCGGAGTCTTCGTCGACTTCTTCCAGCTCCAGTGATGAAGAGATACCACGGAAAATTCGAAAAACCGCAAGTAGACTTTCAAAAAGTGATGTTATAACATTATTTAAAACCTTTGCTGCGGAAAATCCCCTAAGTTCGTTTAGTAATAGTCTTAATAATGTAATCCCAGAATTTAACCCGTCTAATAAGGCTCAAACCATCGAAAGCTGGCTACGAAAGGTAAACGAGTGCGCTGCTATATATGGCTGGGACGAGAAAAGTATTGTACACTTTTCACTGCAGAAATTAATTGGTCTAGCAAAGAAATGGTTTGAGGCTTTGCCGACAATAGTTTATACATGGACACAATGGCAAGATAAGCTCCTTAAGGCCTTTCCTAGTGAAGAAAATTACGGAAGACTTTTAGAAGAAATGTTAAATCGCACGTCCCGAAACGATGAAAGCTTGCGCGACTATTTTTACGATAAACTTGGTCTACTAAATAGGTGCGAAATAATAGGGAAAAAGGCTGTTGACTGTATAGTACATGGTATTAGCGATCGGTCCGTAAGAAATGGAGCGCAGGCTCTTATTTGCTCGGAACCCGAAGACTTGCTTGGGTTTCTCTCCACTCAAAAGCCAGTCTCATTTGTTAGTAGTAAAGTACGAGAACGACCCATTCTTAAAACTGTCGACTCTGACAACCGGGCATATTCTAACAAAGCACAGCGTAGATCTTTGGTGTGTTACAATTGTAATGAGACGGGTCATCATTACTTTAAATGTACCAAACCGTTAGTGAAATGTAGGCAGTGTAACAGAGTAGGCCATGATAGTGACCCTTGTAAATTAAAGCCAATTTTTCCCTCCATTCAAAGCACTAGTCATAACCACAGTACGCCTGATAAAAAGACTATGAAAATAGACTCTTATAATACGACGAATGACAAATTCTTTAAGAAAATATTAGTTAATGGGAAATCATTTGATGCCTTTATAGATTTTGGCAGTGAATGTACACTTATGCGCAAAACTGATGCAGACTCATTGCGGATCCCAAAGGACGTTAGTAGTAAATAGATTGGGAACTTTAACTCGAACAAGTCGAGTTAAAGATCCCAATCTATTAAAAGATCGTAAAGATTGGAGTCTCTGATCCCTAACCGTTCGCATAGCTTGGAACCGCGGTTAGTCTCCGATTCCCTAACCGTTCGCACAGCTTGGAACTGCAGTTAGAGCCTCCTTTAGAGTCTCCGATGTATCTTATGCAACTTCAGTTGATTATTAGAAAATCCAATAACTCAGCATCAAAGTAACCATTGATAACAGAACATTTATTAGCATTGTACTTCCTGAAAGTACATTTAAAACGATGATATTGTAAGTTTAGCTCATTCAATTGTTACTAATGCAACACTGCACTCGCGCTGAAACCGAAATCATGAAGTTTGTTAAACAAAAAGAATCACTTAAATTAGATTGCATCTGTCCTGCATCATCTAATGTCCCTCGACGGCATGGAAATTTATTACCAAGTACAATACGTTGTATTGTGTGCGGTCCATCTAATAGTGGAAAAACCAATTTAGTAATAAGTTTATTATTGCATAAAAATGGACCAAGATTCCGTAACCTTTATGTGTATTCAAAGTCTTTATATCAACCTAAATATTTATATCTTGAAAAGGTTTTGAATATGGTACCTGGAACATCATTTAATAAATACAATCATAATGGAGAAATTTTAAGCCCCCATGATGCTTTGCCTGATTCAATTATTATTTTCGAACGACGTTGCTTGTGAGAATCAAAACAACATTAGAGATTATTTCGCCATGGGACGTCATAAAAATATAGATTGTTTTTACATCAATCAAACTTACACGAAAATACCAAAACAACTTGTACGGGACAATTCTAATCTCGTCATTCTATTTAAACAAGATGACATTAATTTGAAGCATGTTTATGAAGAACATGTTGGATCAGACATGTCATGGTCCCAATTCCGTGAGATGTGCTCAACCGTTTGGAATAAACCATTCAGCTATCTTGTTATTAATAAGGATTGTGGCAAAAATAACGGATGTTACCGATTGGCTTTTGATACCTTCATAGTGATAGAGGAACATACATAAAAGACGGTTGTGTTATCTATTAACCAGTCTCATTCATGGTTTGAAACCGAGCGGAATACTTCGAAATGGAGAAAAACCTTAAAGAACAAATAGTGAAATCAGCAGCAGCTGTTAAAAGAAAAGTTGCCATGATAAAAGATATTGAAAATACAAACAATAAAACATTAGAAACAATATTAAAACCAATTGTTGATCCTCTAACACTGTTGACAAATAAAAAATATGACCCTCCTCTTAAGGTACAAGAACACTGTGAACCAGTGATGAAAAAAATAAAAAATGACAATAATCAGTCATTTGAAGACGAAAATCAGTCATTGTTTGTCTCTGATGAAGATTATAATGAATCTGCTAGTGAGGAAGATGAAGATGATGAACAAGAGCAATACAATTACAACAAAACCCTTGTTGTGTCACCGTCCGAAGACCATAACATTAGCGAAGGATCATTCAAATCTCTACAGTCCTCGCCAAGTCTTAAAAATCAATCACTGTCTTGGTCAACATCGTCTGAAGTAATGAAAGATGTTCCATTTGGAGTCAGAAATGAACGAGGTAAATTATTACTCGGGAAAACTCGTGTCTATGACGACGGTGGTATTCTTAAAATAGGAACACTTACTGTCAAAAAAACTGATGGCTTAAAAGAACTTTTGTTCAAAAAGAAACCAAATTTAGATGTAGTAACAGATGATGATTTACAATATTACAAATTACTTCTAATAGAAACCAATGCTCATCGTCGTAATTGCGAATCATCAAAACCCATTAACAGCAACAAAGGATTTAAATATACGAATGTAATTAAGCCTTTGTTCAAATTCTCTAGAAATCCAACTACAAGTGTTGAAAGTATTCCACAAGGTAAAGGAATTTCACTTTTAAAGACAGTGAAATCAGATACTGATCTAGTTTACTGGGATGATCCAAACGAATTAGTTGAACGATTAAAGTTACTACTTGCATCTTGGGAAGCAGGTAACACTGGCGTAAATAACGAAATAATTGCAATTATTTCGGAACTTCATGAAGCTGGTATCATAAATGTAGAACATATAAAGAAGAAACCTGGAAAATTGAGTAGTCTTCTTTTAAGAGTCAACCCATCAAGACAGCAATGAACATAGATAAATTTGGTCATCATGTCCATAAACGTTTACGATTGACAGAATACATTGGAAACTACAATGAAACATTGGTGAAATCTGTTACCGGACACTACGATTTAAAATCTTCTAAATTAAAAGGGTTATCATATCCAACTGAAGACGACGAAGCAGTTAACAAAGCTTATTTAGACAAAACGGTTCAAGAATTAAGAAATGATGTTGAGAAAATTAAGCTGGAACTGAAATTACATTTGAAGAATTTGGAAACCTTTACAACAGACCATTTGAATAAATCATTTTATTCAAAGTCTGAAATAGATAATCTAATTCATGTAAAAATAAAGAAAAATGAGCAAAAAGGACATAATTGATGAACTTCACAAATCAGCCAGAAGAAATTTCCCACGTCGTTGCACAGTTATAAAAGGAATCGATGATCTTTGGCAAGCCGACCTCATAGATTTACAAAAATATTCAAACTTTAATAAAGGCTACAAATACATATTGGTAGTGATAGATACATTGTCAAAGTATGTATGGACAAGTTCCCTAAAATCGAAAGAAAAAAACTGTGTTGTCAACGCTATGCACCAGATATTTAAAAATTCATCTAGAAAACCTAAATATTTGCAAACAGATTTGGGCAAAGAGTTTTATAATGATATCTTCGGTCAACTGTTACAAAAATATAATGTAAACCATTATTCTACTTACTCCGTGAAGAAAGCATCTATCGTAGAGCGAGTCATACGCACTCTAAAATCACACATCTTCAAACTTTTCAGTTTATACGGCTGTTATCGATGGGTGGGTAAATTATTAAATACTGTGATAGAGAACTATAACAGCACTATTCATCGCATAACAAAATTTAAGCCCAAAGATGTAAATAAGGCAAATGAAAAGGTTGTATTGTGTAATATTAGTAAGGCGTACAGAAATCGAAAACACTTGAAACCCAAGTTTCAAGTTGGTGATCATTTACGTATTAGCAAATTTAAAGCAGACTTTTACAAAGGTTATACTCCCAACTGGTCAACTGAAGTATTTACAGTAGTAAAGGTAAATGATACAAACCCACCAACTTATCATTTGGAAGATAAGCATAAGCAGGTTATATTAGGGACTTTTTATGAGTACGAATTACAAAAAACTAAGTATCCTGATATTTACCTTATCGAGAAGATTATCAAAAGAAAAGGTAATAAATATTTTGTGAAATGGCTGGGCCTCAGCAACGAAGAAAACAGTTGGATAGACAGGAATGAGATTGTTTTGTAAAACATATAAATATAACTTTAATCCAAATCTATTCATTCTAACGATATCAATGAAGGGGGGAAGTGGTATTATAGACAGCGTGATTAACCATTTACCGTTCGAGCTACATTTACCTGGATATCAATTTTGTGGTCCTGGAACAAAGCTACAGAAACGTTTGAAAAGGGGAGACAGAGGTATAAATAATTTAGACAAAGCTTGTATGTATCACGATATTGCTTACAACGACAACGATTTAAACGTTCGACGAAAGGCTGATAAAGAACTTATGGAAATGGCTCGGAAAAGATTGAAAGCTAAAGATGCTAAAAAGGGTGAAAAAGTTGCATCATGGATAGTCAAAAATGCTATGAAAGCTAAACTCAAGGCTGGCACGGGTGCTCGTTCATTTATGGCAGCTGTTAACAAAATTAAATCTCAACTAAAAAAGTTAAAAACCAAAGGCAGTCACACAGCTATTAAATACGCATGTGCTGCAGCAAAAAAAATCTTCAAAAATAAAAAAGGAACCAAGTTGCCGCGCTGTATTCCTCTGCCAAAATGTGGAGGACTATTACCTTTAATCCCAATCTTTGCAGGCTTGTCGGCTTTGGGTTCTTTGGCAGGTGGAGCAGCCGGTATAGCAAAAGCAGTGAATGACTCCAAAGCAGCTCAGAAAAGTCTTCTAGAGTCTGAACGTCATAACAGAACAATGGAAGCAGTGGCTCTTGGCAAAGGATTGTACATTAAACCTCATAAAAAGGGTGCCGGTTTATATTTGAACCCTTCAAAAAACTAGTTAAACGGCTGCCTAGACGTGCACTAACAGATTTAGATATATTAGAACATGCTACTGACATTCCATATTTTCGGGGAGTATTTATGAGAGATACACTTCCATTGAAGCCAAGAAAAATAGAATGTGCTGTACTTAATTTGGATAGCTCTGATAGTCCAGGAACACACTGGGTAGCCTACATCAAACAAAACAACTACTGTGAATACTTTGATAGTTTTGGCGACTTAAAACCCCCATTAGAATTAAGAAATTATTTAAGAAACATGTCAATTAGTTATAATATTGTACGGTATCAAAAGTTTGACGCTATAAATTGTGGTCATCTCTGTTTAACTTTTTTAAAAAACTATTGGAAAAAGCATTTAAATAATGGATAAAATAAAGAATCGTGTTCAGTATAAACATGTCTTTCACTGTGTCGATAACTGGTAGAGACGCTTATTCAACAACAAACTACTCTCCTACATTAGAATTAAGTGGGGAGTATGAGTGCGGTCTTCTGTATTTTTCTACATTCAACTCTATTCCCAATATAGATGAAAGAAACAATAAATTTTATTATGGAAATGATGAAGTGATAAAACTACCCGAAGGATCGTATGAATTACAAGATATTTGTGATTATCTTCAGAGCAACATAAAAAATGCTACATTGAAATTAACTGCTAACAACAATACTTTAAAAACATGTATATATTGTTCAGAAGATGTTTATTTCGATAAAACAGATTCGATTGGTAAGATTTTGGGGTTTGGTCTTGAAGCTGTAAAATCGAATATAAAAACTGAATCTCAATATCCTGTCAACATTTTACCAACAACCATAATACGCATCGAATGTGATATTGTGAGCGGGTCATTTGTGAACGGAGAAGCAAGTCATATAATTTATGAATTTGTGCCGAATGTACCACCTGGTTATCGAATAATAGAAATACCTAAAAACTTAATCTACTTTCCTGTCAATCAAAGTTCAATAAGTTCTATCAATATAAGATTGTTAGACGAAAAAAATAAACAAATTAATTTACGTGGTGAAGAGATCCAGCTGTATTTACACTTCAGGAAAAAATGTTAAATTTCAATAAAACCTCTGCTACCTCTCGAAATCAAATCAGTTCAAGGAGAACATCGCACAAAAGAGCACTACATTACCCTAAGAAGAAGCTGACCAAAAAAAATAAAGCATTTTTAAAGATACTTGGATTGACAAAATGAACGTTTTAAATATCGCTCAATCTCCGTCACATGACAACAGCATTGAAAGTTTTGAATTTCATTCATACAAACCATATGTGACAAGTTTCAACAAGAATGATGAAATACGGATACCGATTAATCAGCAAGATTTGTACGTGTTACCTGCGCTCAGCAGTTTGTATATTGAGGGCAGAGCTGATGTATACAAACACAACAGTACAACAAAAGAAAAGGAAAGAGTATCAAATGTACATTTTGTTAACAATCCTGCCTTATTTTTATTTCAAGACATCCGTTATGAAATAAACGGTATTGAAATAGATAGAATCAAAAATGCAGGTATCACAACCACAATAAAATCATATCTATCGTTAAATGATAATGAGTCTAAATGTGCAAGTGTTTGGGGTTGGTCCCCTTCTGGTATATCCAATACAATCAATGGTGTATTTTCAGCCTCTATTCCACTTAATAAAGTGTTAGGTTTCGCAGAAGATTACCAAAAAATCATTATGAATTGTAAACATGAATTAGTTCTTTTAAGAAGTAACACAAATCTTAATGCTTTAAAGTTAAATGCTGGCGAAGTTGTTCAAGACATAATAATAAATAAAATTGTCTGGCGAGTCCCGCATGTCAAAGTATCAGACCGCGAAAGAATTAATTTGTTAAAACATTTAGAAAGAGATCGAGCGATAACAGTCGCATTTCGTAATTGGGATCTGTACGAATATCCATTGATGCCTAAAACCCGGAAACATACTTGGTCTATTAAAACTTCATCACAGATTGAAAAACCTCGAATGGTTGTGATTGCCTTACAAACGAATCGTAAACAAAATGCCACCATGTCAATGGCGGAATTCGATCATTGCGCTGTACGTGACGTAAAAGTTTACCTTAATTCAACCTACTATCCATACGAAAACTTAAACATTAGTTTCGCTGAAAATAAATATTCATTAATATACGATCAATATGCAAGATTTCAACAGTCTTATTACGGACGTCGACCTGAGCCGTTGTTGGGTTTGAAAGAGTTTAAAGACATTGCTCCCTTATTCGTTGTTGACTGTTCTCGCCAACACGAAGCCTTGAAGGGGTGTATCGACGTATGCTTGGAAATAGAAACCGATGCTGAGATACCCGATCAGACTTCTGCCTACTGTTTAATACTGAACGATTGCATATTTGAATACAAACCGTTAAGTAATATTGTAAAGAAATTATCATGAATGATTATACGGTCATTGTGGACTTGCAAGGCTTCAAAGATCGGAATAATGATTTTTTAGTAAAGGAATTGGCTATAAGCACTCAAGAGCATACCCAACAATTTTTGATAAAACCTCCATATCCATTCTCGACTTTAACTCTCGAAGAAAAGAAGCATGTTTGGTGGGTAGAAAGAAACAGAGGATTCCGATGGAGTGAAGGACACATTGACTATAGAGAATTTCAAAGAATAATAAAACCGTATTTGAAAGATTTAAAAATTATTGTGAAGGGTAAAGAGAAAATAAAATGGGTAAAAGATCTATGTGACCATGAAAATATTCTAGATATAAGTGATAAGGGTATATGTAATCTAAAAAATATATGCGAAATGTACTGTAAAGATATAAATTCATTTAATTGTTTTACTCACAGAGATAAGCAATATTGTGCTTTAAAAAATGTACTATGTATTAAAAAATGGTGTTCTGAAAATAGCATAAATCTATAATAAATTTAATAAAAACATATTTTATATTACTGTAGTTTTATTTACTTTTTTAGATAAACAATTAAAGACGGTTTTCAATCGAAATCATTTATTATCAATTACTTATTAATACTTTATATACAAGTACCTAGTTTTACATTTTATTTTGATAATATTTAAAATAAACATTAATTAGAATATTTAACAATTAATTCATTATACTATACTATACAATGTCACCACATAGTCTCTTTGATATTTTCCTAACTAAAACGTGCGTAAGGTCCAAAATTTCATCAACAGAATCTTGTACCACGTACTGGGCGTTGAGTTCCACGTCTTGATCGTCTTCCTCAGAAGTGTTCATCGATGCGAGGTCATTCGGCAAGTCCAGAATTTTAATTTGGATTAATTTTAATCCACGCTTCTCTTTGCATAAGACGAACGACTTAGAAACGTTCGTTTTCTTCTTTGCAAGGCTGAGTTTTCTTGGTTGCTTCTTCGGTCGGCGTTCCAAGAGTTCTTGATATTGTTGTGTGAAGTTTTCCAGTGGGTCCTGGGCGTACTGACTGAACATAATGTCAGAAGAATTATCCATTTTCTGTAACAAATAGAAAGTAAATTTAGAAAACACCTTGTTTTAAATGAAGTTCTTAATTATTAAAATCGAAATCAAGAAATAATTATACTTACAATCGATGTAGGTAACGTACGATCTGCAGCAGGACCGCGAACCAAATGACGTTATTAAATGTAAAGCTGCGTAATACAAAACCGCTAAGTTTGCATTTCAGCATGTTTGATGGATTGCACAAACTGCAAATGTGTAAATATTTCTTGTACAAATTTACTACACGTGGAGCATCTAATTACTTTATAGGTAAATTTGTCACGTGTACCTACAGTATTTTACTTAATCATGTCGCAACAAGTTCTCATGTGAGGTGACTTACTAAATTGTGTTAAACATTTTAACACTGTTTCCCCTTCAATCTAGTTACCATAAAATAAATAAAATAATTATAATATGAGATGTGGATAAGAAAATAAAAAAGAGGTATTCTGTTTAGCAAATTTATTTCTTAAAAGAAGGTTTTACACAATGTACTAAGTATGACACTTATAGGTAACCATTACATTATTTATAAAACTATCAGTTTAATGTACAGACGGCGTCAAGTTAAGTTACCCCCCGCAGTGCTAAACTAGCACTCGTGTCTTGGATATAAGGACGGTCCAAAATCCAACAAAAGTAACTCCACGTGACGTCCTGTGTACATAGCATTAGTCTATTTACATTAAGACTTAAAGTTAAACAGTAATATTATAATGTCCCCAGGATACAGTGCAAATATTATCTTTTGTAATGAATCGTTTATCGTCTTTTCTTGATAAAGCAACTTTGTTTTGTTCTGTTGTAAAAATTTCATGTTTTATCGATCTAAAAAGAACGTTTCTACCTCTTATCTCATCACCCGTTGACAATACATTAACATAATCAGAAAACCGTAGTTTTTTGGTAACATTTTTTTTAACTCCTTTTGCTTTTTTTATCTCACTATTGCTCGTTTTAATGCTGTAAAGTTTAGAGCGTAATCCGACAAATTCTAACAAAATGTTGCCTCCTAACTCGTCTTTAAACAAACCGGGAACTTTTTTGTTTTGAATGAATGATATCAAAACGATTATCTTTTTTGTAGTTGCTTGTATCAAAGTAAGATAAAAAGTGTTGTTTTAAGTCTGAGTAAAAATTATTCGTCTGTATTGAATACAAAAGACTATCGGTATCAGTATAGCACAAAGACAGATTGTGTTGGTAGTGCCTTTTCATGACCGAATAATGAAAATCGTACATATGATTTTTGGAAAGTTCTAAGACTGTAAATCCTATGTATATAGGTTTGTTTAAAACTACTTTTTCTCGTTTTAGTTGAACAGCCACCAAATTTTCATCAAATATTGATGCACTATGAAAGTTAGGACGAGATATGAGCTGTTCTGCCGAATGAAATTTATTGGTTTTATTTCGCTCATCTCTCCACTTTGTGACTAACTTTACGTCTACTCTACGCTCAGTATCTTCGAGAGTTTTTCCGAATATGCTATTGTTCAATAATTTAAAAAAATCTTGTTCAAACGCGGAGTCGGTGCTTTGACGCAAATGTGTATTTAAATCGATGTATTCTTTTAAATAAGGGCTTTGTTTGAATGATATTCCTTTATGGATTTTTTTGAGGTGTAATCCATGTCGTAGACAGGTTTTTAAATGAGCATAATGGATGACATAGTTATATTTATGAAATAGATTAGGAATTAATTTTATATTTTTTGCACCTGGAGGTGTATAATTTTGTGCGCAAAATGGAAGATCGTTATGTAGGTCATGCAAATTCTCTGGGTAATATAAGTCAACTTCAAAAATATAACCATAATCACTGTCATTGGGAATGTTAGTGATATCAAGTTGTTCACATTCCCTACTACTCAGAAATTTAAAATCTGCGTATGGCAGAAAACTACACATTGCAAAACCATACAGATTATTACAATCCATATAAATTAAAAAATTGTTTGGTAGCGAGGGGTCGTAGTCAGGCTGATATTGGTTATTTGATTTAGCATATCTTTTAGAACACAGACAAATACCCCCACGAATTCCCTTTTGTATCATTCTAATCATTTCTAAATCTGAAAGCAAGTCCAATTTTACTTTTGTCTTTAGTAACATAGCATCGAAGCTGAGACTTGGCGCAGTGAGATAAAAAGCAGGATCTAAGTTGTAGTTAACTTTACATGTTTTACGAAACTTTTCAAATATATCACTTAATATCAATACATCGCTCTTTACATATAGATCAGTATACTGTCCTAAGTTCTTTATATCAAAACATTTCCACACCTTTTTTGCATGTTCGTAATCAGACTGACTAATAGCTTCATTAGAGAGATTATTATAAAACTTGTCTATGGACGGTAAGTTCTCCTCTTCATATACCTTCCAGTTTGATATGTAATCGTATGGGTACACTCCCTTTCTACTTAACAACAATAATTCATTTTCATTGTTACAATAAGCACGTAAATGTGTAAAGTCAGTTTGTTGTAGATTTTTAGCTAATTGTTCGATACTTGTCCCTAAAAATTTGAAGGAATCAACAAACCGCACTGCAATAAAATTATTAGTTGAAAATTGAATAAACTTGGTGAAGGATATGTAATTCTCTTTGTTTTTGGGAATAACTTTAATTTCACCCGGAAAACTACTTAGTTCACGGATGAATAAATGGCAGTCGTAACCCGATAAATTATGGAAGAATACTGGTATAAACGAAGGTATTTTAAACTGAATATTGCAGTAAGAGTGACAGGCACCACGATATTTTCCTGTGAAGTGACAGTGGTCCCGCACTTTATCTCCTATCAGCAAATTAGCGCATAAATAACAGTACTCTGCCTTTTCAAAACTAGATCGTTCTTTATCGCTATAAATTATTGGAACCGGATTTTCAGATGCTGATTTAATAACACTATAAATACGCTTTACATCTTTTTCCAATTGATTTACGAACTGTGACGCAGAATCAGTCCCTCGATAGGTCACTAATCGGTTAAGTGAATTATCATAATTACAAACAATGTAATAAGCAAACGCCGCCGGTAGATGTTTTTGTGTTTTTAATGTGTGCGCGCCTTTGCTCTCATTACATGGCTGCAAAATTGACTCAAAATCCGCGTAAATAACGAACGGAACATTTTGCATACATTGATAATTTTTAAATTGCATTTTACTGCCAATTTCTGGTAATAACGTAACAACACCCCCACAAATATGTTTATCTTGATCTTGTTTTGATTTAAAAAACAATAAACATTCATCACAAAAGTGCAACTTTCCATGGTGCTTTGTAATCTGACTTCGAACTAATCTCGTTAAATCTTTTATTAGACAATAATGTGATTTCATACCATTTTCTAACAGAAGCATATTGATGTGATTTTTCTTTTTTAATAATGTCTTATACAATGGCCCAACAATGTTTTGTTTGTAGTCTAAGCCATAAACATTTACGCTAATGTCATGATTATTTTTCTCAAATATTTTAATGTCTTTAAATGAAACTGGAAAATGCATGTTATCAAGATTCAAAACATCGCTAAAGTGTGGATATGATTGTACTCGACTGGCGTTTTTCACCTTTGGGTATAAAGCACTCAAAACTGTCCAAGCAAAACAATATTCATCTTCGTTTCTGATATTCAAGCAAGCCTTTTTTGATTTAATTTTTTTTGGCAATTCTAAATAGCTAGAACCTCTGAGCGGTGAATATTTGTTATATTAGATTCGAGATAAAGTATATCCAAAAGAGACCACCCGCTCCCCTTTTCTTGAAATCCATCTATCTTTTTACATAATAATCCTGAAATATTATCTAATAAGTTGTCAAAAGAATAGTTCGAAAATATGGGAATATTTTCCGTAGCAAATGATTTTATTTCCATCGTATCGTCTTTAGGTAAAATAACTTTAACAAATAATTCAAAGTTCACCTTTATATTAATATGAGACGCGATAGCCAAATCAAGCACTTTCCGTAACTTAGACGAAATACAATGCATGAAGTGAGTAGGTGAAGTAATCGCCAACTTCTCACCGCTGGAAGTGAATTCACAGTCGGGGGTTATTCGATATGATACTATACGACCTCTAAAAGCTGAATTAACAGTCTCAATTCCATCATCATAATTAATTAATGTATTATTTTTGTGGGCAAGGCTTCGCAAGTGTCCCGGAAATTCTTTTTTAATTATAGATGCTTGACATACTGAACAAAAAATTGTTCTCAATGTAGCCATTGTGCTTGTTACTAAGTTACATTAACTACCTACCTGATTATGTGACCTACTTGCTAAACAGAAAAAAAAAAAATGTTAACTTAAAAATATCAATCGATAATAAGAAATAGTTTAATAAAACTATTTCTTATTATCGGGGTAAAATGTCGCCTCACCCTGGAACAGCCGACTGCTGTCTTTAAATATAGTTTTTATTGTGGACCACAGCGGATCCTCCGGGGTGAGGCGAATCCGCAAACAACCGCTCCACTTGTCGGAGCGGTCCCGCGAGTCCAGATCTATAATAGTCGACGTGTCGAATACTCGGAGGTCTACAAAAAATTCACCGCCCGTCTGCAGTATCGACCGTCGACTGATGCCGCCCGCTACACGCCGAGATAATGACGACCACAACTTTGATTGTGGCGGCGGCGGTGTAGGTTCGGCTGCGTCTCCGAACAACTCTTCGAAGACGTTGGCGTTTTTGTTCGCCTTCGACTTGCTGCTCCTGTAAATTAATGATAGACATTAAGATTTTAATTAAAATCTTTCTGAAAGGCCGGCAACGCATCAGCGACCTCTCCGATCTCGCAGATTTTTATGTGCGGCGGTGATTACCATCCATCAGGTGATCCGCTTGCTCGTTTGCCCGCCTCTAGCATAAAAAATCTTGAATAAACAAGGAGAAACCGCACAATGATAGACTAGTTATACCATCACACACTATGATAAAAAGACAGGCAAGAAGTATAGCGTTTATCTACACCTTACAGATTACAATAGTACAAATAATCGGTGCAGTGAGATCCAACTCTCAAAATGCATTTCAGCTATACACTATAAGATTGATTACTTAACAAATCTTCTAAGTAACATGTTTAAAATATTGTGAGGAGGAAACATACGTACTTCGACTTTCTAATTGGCTTCGACTTCTCCTCGTTGGCCTTTTTACTGGCTTTGCGTTGCTTTATCGGCGGGCTGTAACAAAAACAACAATATGTTAGTAACTAAACTAAGGTAATTATTTGATAATACCTCAATTAACCAGTGTTTAGTTTTAAGAATTTGACAAAATATTTACCATGGATCTTCTACACCCGAGCTATACTCCGACTCGGACACGTAAAGGTCCTCAGCGAGAACTCTCTTCCGGGATTCAGAAGTTGAAGCAGACCTGCAAACAAAAAACATTCTTATAACAACATGTACTTACTAGAAGATTAGTCCGATGTGCGAAGACCGCGACATTTATCTGGAGTAAATGCCTGTCAAAACAAATAAACATTGACGCAGCCGCCCAAACCAAATAGTTGAATATAAAAGATAATAAAAAATAAACTCACGAACATTATCTCAGCTTGCTGTGTTCCTCGGAGAATAAATATCACGAAGCGTGGATGATCAGATATTGATCACAGAAAATAATGGTGATCTATATAATTGACGCTCATTATATATACAAACATTTTCAATCACACATTAAAACTGTAACACTGTAAGTCACTTGCACACATTCAAATATTGCCAACCAGCAATATTGAAACAAACAATTATCTCGAATTACTTACCGAAAGTTCTAGCTTTAGGTAATCGCTCGTCAGCGATTTAATATTTAGGTACTGCCGCGGTAAATAATGTGGGAACACTACGCACCGCGCGTGGTTTTGCCTGCTTTAAAATATTTTATTTATTTACATGATGGTTCATCTAATTAACACAAATCAACAAATACACGTAACTATAATGAAAGTTACAACGTATTCTTGAATTGTTAGAGTTATTCATAAAATAAATTAAAATCACCGCCATCTAGACATTCTCTACCCAATGAAGTTTAAATTTTAAATATAAACGCCATGTCGGTTATGCATCTATTTATTTATTTTATTTACTTATCCCACACAAAATGAATCGAATTCTAAAAATTTTATAACAATTATAGTTCCTTGAAATGATAATTTAATAATGTGTGTATGTGTATTTGTCTGAAAGTTACTAAACCATATATTTTTTTTATAGTGGCAAACAAGCTTACGGTTCGCCTGATGGTAACATATTGTGACAATCAGATATTTACTATTTAGGATAGTGTACATAGAAGCCATCCGCAATGAAGAATACGTCATGTACACTTCAAAGCAAAGAAAACGGTTTAAAAGGTTATTTGTTTTATTGTAGAAAGCTTTTTTTTTTTTTTTTTGGTAATTAAAAATTGTAGTTGATAAGTACATCAACCATATAGGTACCTCATTTGGCAAATGTCTTTCACCTAAATATTAATTAGAAGAGGTAGCTTATAGTACATTTCACTGTGTTTTGTAAGATTTCTGTTTCCTTGTACAACTGAGAGTACTAAATGTTTAGAGGATGTTTGAATTATTATATTTTTTATTTATTTGTATCAAAATCAACTGCCCAGTAACTTCTTTTTCAGTTAGTCATACAATAATAGTTACCATGTAATTTGTTCAAATTCTTTGGCTTACAGTGTACGGTGACAAAATGATAATACCCATTCTCGCTGCGTTAGCAGGTAATGTTTGAATGTGCGAGTGAGCCTGGAAGTAATTGGTAAGCAAAATAATTTCTGTGTGTTACCGTACGTTACTAAAGGACAGTTTTCACTGTGTTAGTTAACCAATATTTTATATGCATATTTTTATATCACAACCAAGCTGGTTAATATGTCAAAATGTTTACGAGCTTTCTTGTTACTATTTTATACAAATTTGTAGTTGATATTTTAGCAGGTAATGCAACATTTTTAATGCACTTATAACAAGTGGCAAGGTTACTATGAGTTGATGTATAATTTGAAAGTCATTACCTACTTCTATTGATTCAAAATATTTTTATTATCCCCCACTTCTCTATTATAACACTCAAAAAGAGGAAAATAATTTGTAATTTGAGGTTGATTTGTCTTTCATACATAAAAGAACTAAACTATTTTATAAAACAATAATAGTTTACGTGTAAGAAACACATATCGTATTAATTATTCGTTTGTAAATACTAAAAATATAACCTTGTACTTGCGCTCAACTTGTATTTTATAACACGAACTCAATTCCGTACAGTATGCAGTCACCTTATCTTTCGACTTACACGCGCCGGGAACATTATGCTGACTATCGGCTTTTATTCATTTGTGAGAATAATTCTAGCAGTGCAGTGGTCGTGCATTCATTAAATTAATTCTACATTCAAGGTCTTAGATAACTACTCAAAATGATGGTTCGTTTTAAGTGTATATCTAAAACTTATAAAAAAGAAGGTAATTCTAACAGTTTTTACTTTATTTATCAATCAGTTTCTATTCTATTGTACACATGCACTATTCTATTGTATTATGTTTATTTTAGAAAACATGGTTCATGATGTAGTGCCACAGTTTGATGCTTAAGTGAGTGCCCTCGTGTAGGGATACAGCCCGAATTAAAGCACCCGATCTGGTGTGGCTGTAAACGAGAGCATTAAATTTGCACCATGTCAGACCATAATATCATCATATTTATTCGTATCTACTATATTGATGTAGTGCCACAGTTTGATGCTTAAGTGAGTGCCCTCGTGTAGGGATACAGCCCGAATTATAGCACCCGATCTGGTGTGGCTGTAAACGAGAGCATTAAATTTGCACCATGTCAGACCATAATATCATCATATTTATTCGTATCTACTATATTGATGTAGTGCCACAGTTTGATGCTTAAGTGAGTGCCCTCGTGTAGGGATACAGCCTGAATTAAAGCACCCGATCTGGTGTGGCTGTAAACGAGAGCATTAAATTTGCACCATGTCAGACCATAATATCATCATATTTATTCGTATCCACTATATTGATGTAGTGCCACAGTTTGATGCTTAAGTGAATGCCCTCGTGTAGGGATACAGCCCGAATTAAAGCACCCGATCTGGTGTGGCTGTAAACGAGAGCATTAAATTTGCACCATGTCAGACCATAATATCATCATATTTATTCGTATCTACTATATTGATGTAGTGCCACAGTTTGATGCTTAAGTGAGTGCCCTCGTGTAGGGATACAGCCCGAATTATAGCACCCGATCTGGTGTGGCTGTAAACGAGAGCATTAAATTTGCACCATGTCAGACCATAATATCATCATATTTATTCGTATCTACTATATTGATGTAGTGCCACAGTTTGATGCTTAAGTGAGTGCCCTCGTGTAGGGATACAGCCTGAATTAAAGCACCCGATCTGGTGTGGCTGTAAACGAGAGCATTAAATTTGCACCATGTCAGACCATAATATCATCATATTTATTCGTATCCACTATATTGATGTAGTGCCACAGTTTGATGCTTAAGTGAGTGCCCTCGTGTAGGGATACAGCCCTGAATTATAGCACCCGATCTGGTGTGGCTGTAAACGAGAGCATTAAATTTGCACCATGTCAGACCATAATATCATCATATTTATTCGTATCTACTATATTGATGTAGTGCCACAGTTTGATGCTTAAGTGAGTGCCCTCGTGTAGGGATACAGCCCGAATTATAAGCACCCGATCTGGTGTGGCTGTAAACGAGAGCATTAAATTTGCACCATGTCAGACCATAATATCATCATATTTATTCGTATCTACTATATTGATGTAGTGCCACAGTTTGATGCTTAAGTGAGTGCCCTCGTGTAGGGATACAGCCTGAATTAAAGCACCCGATCTGGTGTGGCTGTAAACGAGAGCATTAAATTTGCACCATGTCAGACCATAATATCATCATATTTATTCGTATCTACTATATTGATGTAGTGCCACAGTTTGATGCTTAAGTGAGTGCCCTCGTGTAGGGATACAGCCCTGAATTATAGCACCCGATCTGGTGTGGCTGTAAACGAGAGCATTAAATTTGCACCATGTCAGACCATAATATCATCATATTTATTCGTATCTACTATATTGATGTAGTGCCACAGTTTGATGCTTAAGTGAGTGCCCTCGTGTAGGGATACAGCCCGAATTATAGCACCCGATCTGGTGTGGCTGTAAACGAGAGCATTAAATTTGCACCATGTCAGACCATAATATCATCATATTTATTCGTATCTACTATATTGATGTAGTGCCTACAGTTTGATGCTTAAGTGAGTGCCCTCGTGTAGGGATACAGCCTGAATTAAAGCACCCGATCTGGTGTGGCTGTAAACGAGAGCATTAAATTTGCACCATGTCAGACCATAATATCATCATATTTATTCGTATCTACTATATTGATGTAGTGCCACAGTTTGATGCTTAAGTGAGTGCCCTCGTGTAGGGATACAGCCCGAATTAAAGCACCCGATCTGGTGTGGCTGTAAACGAGAGCATTAAATTTGCACCATGTCAGAACCATAATATCATCATATTTATTCCTGTCTACTAATATTGATGTAGTGCCACAGTTTGATGCTTAAGTGAGTGCCCTCGTGTAGGGATACAGCCCGAATTATAGCACCCGATCTGGTGTGGCTGTAAACGAGAGCATTCAATTTGCACCATGTCAGACCATAATATCATCATATTTATTCGTATCTACTATATTGATGTAGTGCCACAGTTTGATGCTTAAGTGAGTGCCCTCGTGTAGGGATACAGCCTGAATTAAAGCACCCGATCTGGTGTGGCTGTAAACGAGAGCATTAAATTTGCACCATGTCAGACCATAATATCATCATATTTATTCGTATCTACTTTATTGATGTAGTGCCACAGTTTGATGCTTAAGTGAGTGCCCTCGTGTAGGGATACAGCCCAAATTATAGCACCCGATCTGGTGTGGCTGTAAACGAGAGCATTAAATTTGCACCATGTCAGACAATAATATCATCATATTTATTCGTATCTACTATATTGATGTAGTGCCACAGTTTGATGCTTAAGTGAATGCCCTCGTGTAGGGATACAGCCCGAATTATAGCACCCGATCTGGTGTGGCTGTAAACGAGAGCATTAAATTTGCACCATGTCAGACCATAATATCATCATATTTATTCGTATCTACTATATTGATGTAGTGCCACAGTTTGATGCTTAAGTGAGTGCCCTCGTGTAGGGATACAGCCCGAATTAAAGCACCCGATCTGGTGTGGCTGTAAACGGGAGCATTAAATTTGCACCATGTCAGACCATAATATCATCATATTTTATGTACAAATTGTGTAAAAAAGAGACCAAAACTGTTTGGTAAATAATATCACAATGTATGTATGTAATCTAAAATTCTTGCCAAGACCATCTAGTTCCCTTAAAACGATGTTATTTTGCGTGTGTTAGTATCTTGAGTGGAGTAATAAATGGTAATTATTTTTTGTGAGTGTATTTGGAACATTTGCCGCGATACACAGGTGAGTTTGCATAACGTTTTATTTTTTGTTAAATTTTCGCTGGATGAATGTTTACCACGCAACGTAAGAATATGCTAACATTGTATCCGAGGCGGCGCTGCCGAACCGCGCTGCCGAACCTGTGATAAGATCTATTGTGAATCGAATTACTTTTAGGAGGCTCTAACTGCAGCTTCAAGTTGTGCGAACGGTTAGGGAATCGGAGACTAACCGCGGTTCCAAGCTATGCGAACGGTTAGGGATCAGAGACTCCAATCTTTACGATCTTTTAATAGATTGGGATCTTTAACTCGACTTGTTCGAGTTAAAGTTCCCAATCTATTTACTACTGACGTTAATGCTATTCCAGTAGTAAAAGGTTTTGGCCAATCATCAGTTGTGCCAATTTATAAGTCGTCTTTAAATATACACATAGATGAGATTGAAGCTAGTATCGAAGTTTTGGTAGTTGATGACATTCATATGCAAACTTCATTGATAGTGGGCCAAAACTTTACAGAACTGCCTTTCATTACAGTTCTAAAAGATAGCTCAAAGTTACTTTTTTATAAGAGTCCTAATCCAGTTCTTATTGAGGGGCACGATCACGAAAGCATCGTAAAGCTTTTTGTAACCAATACAGTTGAAATTCGTAGAACTAGCGTGGTGTCTGTTCACTCTAATGACGACTTTACGGGGAATGTTATAGTTCAGGGATATAGCACCACAGAACCAGGGACAGAATACCGTTTGCTTTCTGGGGCTTTTAATATTACCAATGGCAAGGGTGAAGTTGTCGTAACTAACTTGACTCCAAAATTAATTACTCTGAACCAGAACATGCTGATAGCTAGGTCTCTACCCTTTCATGAAAGACAAATATGCCACGTTAATCGTATCGTTAAAGATTCTTCTAGTTTGGAACCTCTTCACAAAGATGACATCAAAACTGGACCTGGACTTGACTCCAAACAATTAGAAAAACTATACTCTGTTTTGCAAAACTACCGTGCTTGCTTGCTTTGCTACAACTCTTAGTGAAATAGGTCAAGCATCAGGCGTTGAAATGAAGTTAGATCTGACAGACAACAAACCTGTTGTCTATCGCCCCTATCGCCTATCTCATTTTGAGCGCGAGCAAGTGCGGGAAACAATAGATGAGTTGATACAAAACGACATTATCCAGGAGTCAAAGTCAGATTATTCTAGTCCAATTTTGATGGTAAAAAAGAAAACTGGCGAACAAAGACTATGTGTAGACTTTCGGGCCTTAAATAATAAAATCATGAAGGATAGATTTCCCTTGCCTCTAATAGAAGATCAATTATCCAACCTAAGTGGAAACCCTTTCTTCACTACCTTGGACTTAGCATCTGGTTATTACCAGATACCTATGGCCAAGGACAGTATGCATCTTACAGGTTTTGTCACGCCCGATGGGCATTATGAATTCAAAAGAATGCCTTTTGGTTTGGCCAATGCGCCGGCGGTATTTTAAAGGATGGTTAACCAAATGCTAGGCAATAGACGGTTTGAATACGCTTTGGCATACTTGGATGATATACTGATTCCGTCAAAAAATATTGATGAAATGTTTGAACGGTTAGAGGATATACTTAAACTATTGAGAGAATATGGGTTGACGCTGAAACTTTCAAAGTGTCGTTTTTTCGACACAACTGTTAACTATCTCGGATATGATATATCTTTTGAAGGTATACTAACATATACGGTAATAGCCGGGTGAGGCGAAAGTGTTAGCTGTTAAAGAGTTTCCTAAACCAAACAACATACACGAGGTTCGTCAGTTCCTTGGCTTGACGGGGTATTTCCGTAAGTTTATTCAAGGCTATGGTGAAATTGCTCGTCCCCTGACATCACTCCTAAAAAAGGAAGCTGTCTGGCGTTGGTCAGAGAAAGAAGATCGAGCTTATTTGCTTTTAAAACAAAAGCTAGTCGCTCGACCCGTCCTTGCTCTATACGACCCTACTCTTGAAACAGAGTTGCACACTGACGCCAGCTCTCTGGGTGTAGGGGGAAAACTAATGCAGTGGCAAAGGGATACAAGGGTTTTAAAACCTGTTGCCTATTTTAGTCGACAAACTACACCTGAAGAGAAACATTTGCACTCCTATGAATTGGAGACACTAGCAGTAGTTTGCGCTCTAAAAAAATTTCGAGTCTACCTTTTGGGCTTACATTTCAAAGTATACACTGATTGCGCAGCACTACGCACCACTTTGACCAAAAGGGATCTCGTACCACGAATAGCGAGGTGGTGGCTGCAAATAGGCGAATACACATTTGATATAGAATACAGACCCGGGGTTCAAATCTCACATGTTGACGCTTTAAGCAGGAACACTAAGCTGGACATGGAATCTGATGAAAATCGATCAGTTAGTATCTACAACATAGAAAAAGAAAACTGGTTGCTATCTTTACAGATTGCTGATCCAGAAATATCTCGTATCATCAAAATATTAAAGCCCGATGATGATCAAGAATGTAAGGACATTCGCAAAAATTATGTTGTTAAAAATCATACTCTGTATAGAAAACTAGATGACAGGTTATGTTTAGTAGTTCCACGGAGTGCTAGGTGGCAGGTCTGTCGCGCCAATCACGACGAGATTGGACATCATGGATGTTCCAAAACACTCGAAAGAATACAAGAACAGTATTGGTTTCCGAAACTTAGAAGATTCGTAAAAAAATATATAAGCGCTTGCTTAGAATGCGCTTACAATAAAGATAATGCGGCAAAACAAGGATCTGGGCACTTACACCCCATTGAAAAGGTTAAAATACCTTTTCATACTATTCACTTAGACCATCTGGGTCCTTTTGTAAGAAGTAAGGAAGGTAATACACATATTCTTACTATTGTAGACTCATTCACAAAATACGTTTTTGTCAGAGCAGTCAAAGATTTAAAAACTAAAAATACCATCAAAATTCTTGAGAAAATATTTACGATTTCGGAATTCCCGCAAGAATAGTATCTGATCGCGGCACTAGCTTCACATCGTCATCTTTTAAAAGCTTTTGTAATTCACATGGCATAAAACATATATTGAATGCCGTAGCTTGTCCAAGGGCTAATGGTCAAGCCGAAAGATATAATCAGACTATACTAAATTCTTTATCATCACAAAATGCATTTGGGCATGCGCAAGACTGGGACAAATGCCTGGGGAAAATTCAATGGGGTATAAATAACACTGTTAATGCCTCTACTCACCAAACCGCGACAAAAGCTATGTTCGGTATTAAAATGCGCGATAGCTTATCGAATAAACTCTGCATAGAATCTCGCAAAAAGAAGACAGATTTACAAGAGGTTAGAGAACTTATAAGTGATAATATACAAAAGCAACAAGCTAAATCCAAGGAACGATACGATGCTAACCGTTTGCCTGCAATTAAGTATGAAGTTGGTGATCTAGTCAAAATTTCTAGAAACAACTTTGATAATAAACATAAAAGTACAAAGCTTCTGTCTAAGTTTGTTGGTCCTTATAAAATTACGAAAGTATTAGGTAACGATAGGTATAGAATAGCAGATGTTCCTGGATTTACGAAAAAGGGAAAGCCATATAAAACAGTAATAGCAGCCGATAGAATGCGACCATGGATTCATATTAAGGCCTTAGAAGTACATAAGAGTGATGAGAGTAGTTCAACGGATAACAAAGATAGTGAATAATTAGTTTAATTTCTTAGTGGTTTGCTGTATAACTTATTATATTTTTGATTTTATGTACAAATTAAAACATTAATTTTTAACCTATACAATCGGAATCGAAATGATATTAAACTTAAATTACTTGGCTAATTTAAGATACGAGGACGAAATTATTTAATTTATAAGTAAATTTAGCACGCACATACATAAATATACACACACAGACAAACAAGCATACAAACTCATTCATACACACATACACATAATTATGTACATATATTGTTTTTTTTTTTTATATAGATGTAATGCCGGGTGGCATCACTATGTCGGATGGCCGAATGTTATGATTTTGCTTATAGTACATGTTATTTAATATTAGTTCTAGGATTTTATAGCTATTTTTACTTATTTTTCTATGATTTCAATTGTTTTTTGTAAATAACAATGATTAAAAGTACTCAACTTGAACTGGCGCTTTTCTAGTAGAGTGGGAAAACCTACTTTAGCGTTTGTTACAGTTTTAAGAATGAAAAATGTTGTTTCACAATAAGAATACGATTGTGTAAGTAAATTAGATTAGTTTTATATGTTTTATTCTAGAGTTTGTAAATTACAATATTTAAAAGTATTTCACTTGATTGCCTACCGAGCGGCGCGCTATTTCTACCGGCTGGAAAAGTGGGAGAGTCCACGTTAGGGGTAGCGTGCCACTCGGAGCGACACTTTAGTCTTGGCTTGGGAGAAGTAAACAGTATTAGTGGAAATACTGTCGGAGTGAAATTGTACCACTGTTGGTGTTAAAATATATATAATTATTCAAGAAAAGGCGTTTCTTTTACATGGTTTTAGGAATAATTTTGTAGGTAGAATAAACATTATTTATGGTTTGTCCTACCCTTAATATAATTTGTACTTATCCCAATTTCAGATGTAAGTAGATGCTCACTGAGGTATGCCAGTAATTTATTAAATTTTGAGTTTGTGTTATAAATAAATAAATACTCGTATATTTATTGACTGAGGTGTGTTACTAATTTATTAAATTTTGGCTGCACATTATGGCTGCTTTTAACTGTCGGTGGAATCGTTCCACGAGTCCGTTACACGCTGGGTGATACGCGGTAGTTTGGCGATGTTTGAATCCAATCATTTTTCCAAGGTATTGGAAAAGTGCGGATTCAAACTGTCGACCGCGGTCAGTGACGATATCCGTTGGACATCCAAACCTGGATACCCACGATATCAGCGCCTTGCCAACGGTTTCGGCAGTCATATCGACCATTGGTGTGACTTCCGGCCAGCGTGTGAAACGATCCACGACGGTAAGGCAGTATTTGTAGCCCTGTGAAGGAGGAAGGGGACCATATATCCATATGGATAAAGGCAAATCGGGCGCGAGGTAAAGCGAACGTGCCAAGAGGAGACGACACGTGGCGGTTTACCTTGGCGCGTTGACATGCCAAGCATTTGCGAGACCATTCTCGACAGTCTTTACGCACTCCAGGCCAAACAAAACGTTCTGCCACTAATTTAGCGGTTGCGTTAGCGCCTGGGTGGCTGAGGCTATGAAGGCTGTCGAAGAGCTGTTTTCGCAAAGTCTTTGTGATGAAGGGCCTCGGGGACGGTGTACTGACGTCGCAGTACACTTCGGTCCTAGCGTCTGGAGCAGGCAACTTTTCGAAGCGGAGTGGAGATTTAGCGCTCAACAGTTGTGTCAACTCCGCGTCCACAGCTTGAGATGAAGCGAGTCGTTCATAGTCGACTGGTATCTGCAGTTCATCAATCCGTGACAATGTATCGACGACGACGTTGTCTTTGCCGGAGATGTGTCTGATGTCGGTCGTGAACTGCGAGATGTAGTCGAGGTGACGATACTAACGGGGCGAACGGTTGAGTTTCCGTTTGTGGAAAGCAAAACTGATCGGCTTGTGGTCAGTATATACCACGAAGTGTCTCGCTTCCAGCATGTGGCGAAAGTATTTAATACTCTCGTATATGGCCAACAACTCGCGATCGTACGGTGAGTATTTTTGCTGGGTAGGACTCAACCGACGTGAAAAGAACGCGAGAGGTTGCCATACGCCGTTTTTATACTGCTGCAATACCGCACCCATGGCCAAGTCAGACGCGTCTGTTACCAGAGCGAGATGGGCTTCCGCGTCGGGGTGTGCTAGTAATGCAGCGTTAGATAGGTCTTCCTTGCACTGCTCAAAAGCAAGGAGGGTTTTTCCAGCCAGTTCAACAGGATGGGATGCCTTTACTGAACCTGTGAGCAGAGAGTTGAGTGGGCCTTGGGTCTTGGCGGCGTGCGGAAGAAAGCGCCTATAGAAATTTGCCATGCCCAGAAACCTTCTCAGTTGCCTCACGGTTTTAGGCGCTGGAAAATCCTTAATGGCTTGGACTTTAGTGTCCAAGGGTTTGGTACCGGCTTCCGAGATCCTATAACCTAAGAAAGAAACTTCATTAGCTCCAAAAACACACTTGGAAGTGTTAACGACGATGCCGTATTCCTTCATACGGGTGAAGAGCTGCTGGAGATGATTCTCATGTTCTGCTTCTGTCCTAGAAAATACGAGGAAATCGTCAAGGTAGCAGTAGCAGAAATCTAGGCCTCTGGTCATCTCGTCGACGAAGCGTTGGAATGTTTGCCCAGCGTTTCTCAGCCCAAAGGTCATATACGGAAATTCGTATAGACCAAAGGGTGTTGTGATGGCAGTTTTCTGAATATCTGACGAATGGACAGGTATCTGGTTATAGGCCTTAACTAAATCGATTGTGGAAAAGACTTTACAACCAGATACAGCATGCGCAAAGTCATGAATATGCCGAATAGGGTAACGGTCCGGAATGGTGCGTGCGTTGAGGAGCCTATAGTCGCCACAAGGTCTCCAGCCGTTGTCCTTCTTCGGCGCCAGGTGCAACGGCGAGGCCCAAGGACTGTAAGATGGACGTGCTGTACCGCTGTTAAGCATGAGCTGAAATTCCTGCTTGGCAATTTTCAGTTTATCTGGAGCCAATCGACGAGGAGTGGAAAAAATGGGTGGGCCAGGTGTAGTACGTATGTAGTGCACAGTGTTGTGTCTGGGTGTAGTGATGGTGCCCGATGGGCGAGTAATTTCGGGAAACTGCGACAAAATGTTATGGTATCTAGTGTCGCCCGTCAATACCTTCACTGAGCAAATGTCTACAGCGTTAGCTGCAGCAGCCTTAGATCAAATAATTCTTTATTTGCATAGGCTTGTACACAGCACTTACAAATCGTCATACATTTGAATGATTTAAAACTATTTATAAGTACTTATGTAATAATTTACATGTTAATACATATATATGTTGATACATAAAATATACTAAAGAAATAAATAAACATAATGCGATTCTACCACCGGCTCGGAAAGTTGTTTCTGGTCGAGAAGATCCAGCAAGAAACTCCCCAGTTACTCTTTTTAATCGCCAACTTTTTTACAATGGTTTATTATCCTCATACCAAGTCATACAGTCTAATGCAACACAAAATAGAATGAAGCAAATTAAAAGCTAAATATGAGGTAAACCGAAGAGGACCAGTCCCCAAAGGTGGCACCTGTTCACAAGTATGACGTATGTGTCAGCCATCATTTCACTCAACCATATTAGAGGGAATGTAATGACCCGCCACATAACGCCACCACCTCAGAGACATTTGAGTGAGCATGACTACTAAGGTTCCCCTCATAGGTCACAGAGTACTTAATCCAATACTAATAAACTGCAGGACGAGGTGTACAATAGTAGGTGGTTAGCATCTTGTCAATTGTTTGATTAATCAATACTAATCAATTTGTATACAATAATAAATGCTGCTAAGCCTAATTTATTAAAATTGATTAATTATATAATAATAGTGATTTCAGTACCTAAATATTTATAAAATTACTACATGTTTGCAGGCACGGAGGTCATTATGTCCACGAATCCTTATCATTTAAGTAATCTACAATTTTATAGTATCCTTTACTATTTAACAGGTTTTCACGTGGGATTTAAATTTATGCGTTGGTAACTCAATTACATTTTGTGGCAACTTATTGTACATTTTAATACTTTGTCCAACAAATGAACTATTAATCTTTTGGAGCTTCAGATTTGGAATCGCGAGCTTGTGTTTATTTCTAGTGTTAAAACCATGACAATCAGATTTTTTAGAAAAAATATCAATGTTCTTACGCACGTACAAAATACAGTCCAAAATGTATTGGGAAGCTGCAGTTAAAATGTCGATATTCTTAAACAGTTCTTTCAGCGAATCGCGAGGCCTAAGGTTGTATATGGAGCGGATGGCCCTCTTCTGCAATACAAAAATAGTCTGTATCTCAGCCGCCGACCCCCACAACAAAAGACCATATGACATTATACTATGAAAATAATAACTAAAATAAACCAGTCTCGCGCTTTCAATATCAGTCAGATGTCTGATCTTCTTAACCGCATATGCGGCGGAACTAAGTCTTCCCGCCAAGGCTGCCAAGTGTGGATTCCATTGAAGTTTGGCATCCAGTGTAATACCTAAGAAAATTGTCGAATTAATAACTTCAATATGTTCATTATTCATAACGACGTTAGTGTTGACCTGCTTTACATTGGGCATAGTGAATTTTACACATTTGGTTTTCTTGGCATTTAAAAGCAAGTTGTTAGTTGTAAACCAATGTAGCACTTATGAGAGGATGTCATTTACGTCGTCAAACGTATCTTTTCGACGGTCAACGTTAAAAATCAACGAGGTATCATCAGCAAATAACACTACTTCACAAAGATCTTGTGCAAAGTAAGGGAGGTCATTTATGTATATTAGGAAGAGCAGAGGTCCCAATATTGATCCTTGGGGCACTCCCATTAATAGAGGGGCGCCTGAAGAGTCAGTTCCATTGACACTGACTTTCTGAAGTCTATCTGATAAGTAAGAATTTATCAAACTTAATGCATTATTTAGAACACCATAGTGAGCTAACTTCAACAACAATGTTTGGTGCTCAACGCAATCAAACGCCTTCGAGAGGTCACAGAAAACACCAATTGCATCCTGTTTGTTTTCCCATGCATCAAAAATATAGTTAATAAGTGCAACTCCTGCGTCAGTGGTTGACTTACCCTTGGTAAACCCAAATTGTTTACTATGAAGTAAGTCGTTAACTTTAAAATGAGACAGCAACTGAACGAATATGACTTTTTCAAAAATTTTATAGAAATAGGCCTAAAGTTAGAAGGGTCACTTTTTTCACCTGATTTAAATAACGGTATGATTTTGCTGTACTTCATTAAGCTAGGAAACTGACCCTCATCAATACATCTGTTGAATATCGTTGCCAAATGGGGTGCAATAACTAGTATTATATTTCTTAAAATGTCTACTGATATTCCCCAAAGATCTTCAGTTTTTTTCATATTCAGATCTTTGAAAGTTTTAACTATTATCTCGGAGGTTACATGGTTAAATTTGAAAGGCGTTTGACACTCGGCAACATTTGCTTTAAGTAATGAGATAGCAAGATACGAACTTGAATTTAATGTACTTGTTATTGCCACTGGTATATTAGTGAAGAATGACTCAAATGCATTTGCCACTTCAGTATCAGAGTCAAGACATTTGCCATTGATTTTTAGAGAGAACTTGTGTTGTTGTGTTTTATTTTTACAAGTCTCTTTGTTGATGATGTTCCACATGATTTTACTTTTGTTAGTTGCTTTACTTATTTTGTTTTTAATGTAGTTAGATTTAGCAACTGCACATACTTTCTTAAAGCACTTAGAATAATTTCTAACATATTCAACTATCGCAGGATCACGTGAATTAGCTTTAATATCATATAATTCAAACAATTTTCTCCTGCTTATGTGAATCCCTGTAGTGGCCCAGTCACTAAATTTATTTTTAGAACTGTTTAATTTAATGGTCTTTTTTGTAAAAATATCATTAAATTCCTTTTCAACAATTTCGAAAAGGCTTTCATACAACTGGTCGACACTATTTTTATTACCAGGCATTAAGGATACCTTATTATAAATATTATCTTTGAATTTATCTATACGTCTTTTTGTAATAGGCCTACATGTAATACTTGTAGACGGATCATTTCGATGACAGTCGATAACAGCCAGCTGACCACTGTGATCAGAGTTTATGAAATTTATTATAGATTTCTCCCCTACAATACAATCACAGAATATGTTGTCCAAGCATGTAGCTGAAGTGGGGGTGATTCTCGTAGGTTCGTTGAAGAGGTGCACCAGATTGAAACACTTAAAAAGATTCAGAAACCTAATTGAGTTCTGCGAATTCTCCAGGATGTTAATATTAAAGTCACCGCACACGATAACTTGTTTACTAGTTGCACATACTTTTCTCAGGACTTCTTCCATGCTAGTCTCAAATGAGTCGTAATTTGCAGAAGGGGGTCTATAAACGCAGACAATGATATGCTGCTCCAGCTCTGCACACGGAATTTCAATAGTTCGTTCTATAGATAGTGATTCAATATCTTTACGTTGTTTACATTTAAGAGTACTTTTTAACAAAATGAGTGACCCTCCTCTTATTTTTTTTTTATTTATTTAAAACTTTATTGCACAAAAAGTTTATACAATAGGCGAACTTAATGCCAAGAGGCATTCTCTACCAGTCAACCTTTGGGTCATACAGAAAGGATAATGATGCGGCGAAAGAAGATTACGTGAACGTGGAGAACAAAACAAAAAAAAAAAACTATACATTTATATACAAATACATAGCAGTACGTATATTATACATAATAAACATATACACATATACACAGCAAATACATATATATTATAAATATGAAATAAATAGAAAGAATACATATTTATAACGATAAGCAATTTAGTCATAATAATTAAATGGGATTCTGAATAGAGGAAAAATGTTCTAAGACCCTCTTTTTAAATGTGTGTTTAGTTAGAGAAGTTTTTATAGATAAAGGCAAAAGGTTCCAAAGCCGTATAGCCTGCACGGTGAAAGAGTTGGTGACGAACGAGGTGCGGTGTCGTGGGATGTAGAGACGAAGGTTGTCTGAAGAACGGAGAGAGCGGTCATGAGATAAACACTGAAGGCGGAACTGATCTTTGAGATAAGACGGAGAAAGCGGGTTGTGGAGGATATTAAATAAAAAACAAAGGATTCGACAATTCCTACGCTGACGTATAGGAAGCCATTTCAGGCGATTCCGGTAAGCAGAGATGTGATCGTATTTACGAAGTCCGAAGACGAATCTAATACAGTTGTTAAGGAGACGATCAAGTTTGTTGGTGAGGGCCTCAGTGAGATCGGGATAACATACGTCAGCGTAGTCAATTATTGGGATTATAAGAGAGTAAACCAGCATGAGCTTGGTAGAAAAAGGGAGGAAGAATTTAAACCGATACAAACTTCTCAGGCATGCTACTACCCTACGACTAACCTCATCTAAATGTACAGTCCAGCTAAGTGTTGAATCTATATAAAGACCCAAGTTACGTACCGACTGACAGTAAGGTATAGGTGTACCATCAAACAGAATAGGGGGCAGATAACTTATATCCAGTTTAGCGAGCCTTCCTCTGCTTCCTATTATAATAGCTTGGCATTTTGTTGGATTGACTGGGATACCAAAATCGCGAGACCAGCAGTATATCCGATCTAGATTTGCATTCAGTGAGTTAATGGTAGCAGGAAGGCCATCTGGTCTGGCACTCGCATAAAGCTGCAAGTCATCCGCATACAAATGATACGAGCAGTTCAGGGTAGCAGTGATTGAATTGATAAAAACTGAGAATAGTAAGGGAGACAGAATACCACCCTGAGGGACGCCGGTGTTCAGATTATGCCAGTCTGAGCTGGAGGAATGAGATATAACGGACTGACGTCGATCAGATAGGTATGAGGATATCCATTCAAGGACGCAGGGGGAAACATTAAGAGACGACATAACCGCGATGAGGAGATCGTGATCGACCATGTTGAAAGCGTTGGAGAAATCAATCAGGACGAGTACTGTAAGCAAACCATCCTCCATTGCCTCTCTAAGGTCATCAGTGATTTTGACAAGGGCTGTGGTGGTACTATGCGCAGGCCTAAATCCGGACTGAAACATATTTAATAATTTATGTTCATTCAAATATGCGGAGAGTTGTTTCAGTACACAGGATTCAGTGACTTTAGAGAGGAACGGCAAGATGGATATAGGCCGGAAGTGAGAGGGCAAAGTGGGGTTCGATACCTTGGGAAGTGGATGGACAAGAGCTTTGCGCCAAAAATCCGGAAAACTGCCGGAGTCAAGGGAGAAGTTGATCAAATGTGACGACAGGTAAGAGTTGATCGAGCAGAAGTGTTATCATTTGACGGCTTACTCCATCGACACCCGTAGCCGTAGAGGTTATAGAAAGAATTTGTTTTTTGATCTCGTCCTGTGAAGCAGGGAAAAAAGTAAAAGGACTGGAATCAGGCAGAGGACTTTCGTTTGCGAATCAAGAAGGGGCAAGTTGGTAAAATGTGTGTTAATGTCATTAAGACTTAAAGAAATTGGCGGATCGTTAGGCTTGGTTTTGCCAAAGCCTAGAGACTTAAGAAACTTCCAAACATTTGTAGCGGTTGACTGTGAGATGTGATTATGAATAAATCGACGTTTAGCTGCCCGTATCATTTGATTGCAGCAATTGCGAGCCTTCTTGTACAGGAGCCAATTTTCTTCAGATCTGTCTCTTTTAAAAAGTCGGAACGCTTTGTTTCGCCGAGTCATTGCCATTCGTATACCTCGAGTCAGCCAAGGAGCTGATGGTCGCCTGACACGAACCGAGTGTGTCGGCGCGTGGATGTCATATAGACGCAAGATCTCCCTATTGAAGATATCCACCATTCGATTAATGTCACTCGCCGCAATTAAATTTGCCCAGTCCACTTGCAGAACATCACGTCTAAGACTATCTAAGTTTATCCGATTGTAACTCCTTAGCTGGACTATTTGGGACTTCCTTTTTGGCGCTTTCAAGGAGTATGACAAGTAGATAAGGTCATGCCTAGAGAAGCCCGGCGCTAGGAACTGGCCATGATCGGAGACCATGTGATTGGAGGAGGTAAGAATATGGTCGATCCATGTGTCGTCAGTATCAATATTATGATGAGTTGGAAGAAGTTGAAGATGATGGAGACCGGTTGACCTGAGGAGAGATAGCAGTTTCAGCGAACGGGGTTGTGCTTTGGCAAGATCTGTATTCAGATCACCCAATGTGATTACATGCGGATAATCGGAGCATATTGCTTCTAAGACGGGTTCTAAAGTGGGAAAGTAGTCAACGCCGGGGGGACAATATAGGACCCCGAGAGCAGCCCTGCTACCACCGACGGAGATCTCTAAAAAGAGGTATTCCGGTGAAGCGGAATAGTTGGACGGTGACGAAGCAATGATTTTATACGGGATGTCCGCCCGGAGGTAAATAGCCACACCACCCCCGCCTTTACCAGTACGATCATTACGAATAAGGACAAAACCAGGCAGGCTATAGGCAGCAGACGGAAGACAAGGCTTGAGCCATGACTCAGATACAAGTACAGCACTAATGCAGTCGGATGTGAAACTATCTAATAAGTCACTGTAATGCCTTGGAATACTCTGTGCATTAATATGACAGAGATTTAAGTTCCTTCTATTTTTGAGGAAGCAAGAGTGAAGTTGATGACCCAAAGTTTCAGCAACCGAGTCCTCCGACGTGTCGTGAAAAGAGTAAAAGGTAGAAGAGGAATTGTCAACAGAGGTAAAGGAATCATTATCTGACATAATTGCTTAAAAATATATATAAATACAAAATATTATTATATTAAATACTAATAAATGATTTAGAAAAATAAAACGTGTTACTATTAGGTACTGATACTAGAACACCTATGCACAACCCGCCAGCTGTCTAGTGTACAACTATAAAAAAAACAGAATTCAATAAAAAAACAGCACAAGAAAATAATGGTCACACTAAAAGGAAGATCAAGAAAAAAAAAAAATTTAACATATTAAATCATAGTGAATGCCATAATTGCTCTCCCGGGTCATCCAGTGCATAAAAAATTAAAAAAAAATTATGAGCATTTTACTTCGAATTTTATAACTTTATACGGGTAACGAAACGTTACAAAGCTGTCTCAAAGAACTGAATCCAATGCCAAGCACTGGATTTAAAAAAAAAAAAAACTGACAGACATTTGATTGGACTTTTCTAGTTGACGTTTGACGTTTTGTCGAAGTTTGTGATGTAAACAAATAAACTACCTTAAAAATTAAAATAAAGTTATAAAATAATGAAAAGGAGTGAGGTACATAGTGATAACTATTTAAAATTGAACTAAGTACACCCTTCAAAGCACTTTGAAAATGACTCGGGGAGACAACACTACATGGAGACGAACAAAACTACTTGTATTTGGCCGTCTGCTTCCTAGTTTCGGGCTTCCGAGCAGCTTGCGACGAAACGGAGGGTTTCTGGACCGGCGTAATCACGTTGGACTGTCGTGAAGGTGCCACTTCTGGCTGTGATCCGGCAACTTCATAGGGGGACACTTTGATGAGTTCATCAAGCTCGTTCTTTGTCGTGATCCGGCGTTTTGTTCCATCGGACAGTTTAATTACAATTACACCTTCCTGGGTCCAACAACCTTTCATCCCATAGTGTGACCGGGCCGCCATGAAGATACTCTGTCGGCTTTTTGTTAAAAACTCACTCACTGAATAAGATGTACCTTTCAAGAGAGTCTTCTTTCTCCACACTGATGACCTGTGGTCGAGGCTAGTAAAGCGAATAAGGACAGGCCTAGGACGGGAAGATACCTTGTCGCCCAGCCGGTGACACTGCTCCAATTGTAATGCAGCCTCGGGCAGTAACAGCCTATCCCGGATAACCGGTTGAACCACACCAGATAGCTCCTCAGTGGACTCCGGAATACCTGAGACAAGCAAGCACTTCCTCCGATGCCGCATTTCCAATGCGTCGACCGTATGGATGCACTCAGCAATTTGTTTACGCAGGTGTCGAACAATCTCCCAGACGATGTCACGGAAGCTATGAAATTCAGCAGTTAGCCTGGTGAGGTCAGATGTTACTGGAGAGGCTTGTTTGTTGAGCTGAGACTCGAAATCTGCCATCCTCTTCATAAGGCGATCCTCAATGTCAGCCTGAGATGCCTGAAGTTGAGCTGCCATGTGGGCCATCTTCCTGGTCAGTGTTGGTGCAGTTTATTGTACTATTATTTACTGGATAACGGTAGTGTGTAAAGTGCTGGCAGGTATATGCTAGGTAGGTACTATTTCATGTAAAAAAAACGTTGAGAACTATTTTTAACCGACTTCAAAAAGGAGGAGGTTCTCAATTCGACCCGTATGTTTTTTTTTTTTTTTGTATGTATGTTTCTCGATTTCTCCGCCAATTATGAATGGATTTAAATGATCCTTTTTTTGTTTGATAGGCCATCATTCAGAGGTGGTCCCATAATTTTTTTATCAAAATTGACTCCGTGGTTTTTGAACAAAACAACAATAACCAAAAAATACAGAGATTACGTCGTAATACGAGATGAAATCGGTATATATATGAAGTTTAGGGTCTGGAATTCGGGAAGTATGCGGTCTGGAAAAAGTAGTGGTGGAAAAGTGGTGGGAGACCAGGATGTTATGATGGAAAAGTGGTGGGAGACCAGGTCAAATTCAACAACCTACAGAATTTATAACAGATTGAGTGGCAGCTTCCGAACAATTATTACTATTTATTATTATTATATTGGTAAAGAATATTTTGGAGACCAGGTTATGGTGAACAGTCCGACTAAACGGTAACACATAGAAAGGTGGTCCTAAATAAATGTTATTCAAAATCTTGGGCAAATGCTAAGTGGTCATTTTCTTTTTAACCGACTTCAAAAAGGAGGAGGTTCTCAATTCGACCCGTATGTTTTTTTTTTGTATATATGTTTCTCGATTTCTCCGCCAATTATGAATGGATTTAAATGATCCTTTTTTTGTTTGATAGGCCATCATTCAGAGGTGGTTCCATAAATTTTTTATCAAAATTGACTTGGTAGTTTTTGAACAAAACAACAATAACAAAAAAATACAGAGATTACGTCGTTGTTTGGAGATGAAATTCGGTATATATATGAAGTTTGCGGTCTGAAATTCGGGAAGTATGCGGTCTGGAAAAGTGGTGGAAGACCAGGATGTAATGGTGGAAAAGTGGTGGGAGACCAGGTCTTCAACAACCTACAGAATTTATAACAGATTGAGTGGCAGCTTCCGAACAATTATTACTATTTATTATTATTGTTATATTAGTAAGGAATATTTTGGTAACCAGATTATGGTGAACAGTCCGACTAAACGGTAACACATAGAAAGGTGGTCCTAAATAAATATTATTCAAAATCTTGGGCAAATGCTAAGTGGTCATTTTCTTTTTCAAAATGGCCTCCATAATTAACATTACTCTCAACGACTTGAAAATCAGTATACAATATGAACTGCATGGTCATAACTAAGAATTAGGTCCCAAAGTCGCAAAAGTGGTGGAAAACCAGCTCATGATCAATGGGTCACCAAAATGGTAACAGACTGGGTGGAGGCTTTCGAACAAATTGTAATTAAACTCTTGGGAGCGTTAATAAAAAATAAAATTTATTTTTGAAAAAAAATAAAAACCGACTTCAAGACTACTCTAACAATATATACAATTGAACTAAAAAGTATAAAATAATATTTTAATTACAAGCCAAAGAACACTAAAGGAAAATCAACGAAATTATTAATACTTATGCATACTATTTACATTTTAAAATCAGTTATTTTTGGAGTCGGTGCCAGCCACGGAAGACAAGGAATCCCGTTCCAGAACAATAATTATATTACTGTGTTTACAACAACGTATAAAACGCCACGCCACGGAGTGGGCAGGCGTCGATCGCGCGCAGCGGGACGTGGAGCGGGACGGGCGGGGACGTGGCTGAGTGAAATACCCGAATGCGAGCAGACGCGTGAGGGCAGACGACGAAAATTTTTATGCGCTTCTTTTCAATTGTCAGTTGTTTTTCATTAGTTTATGTTTCTTTTTTGTGTTATTAATAGATAAATTATTTTATTGTCTTCTTTTCAACTATCGGTGGTTTTTCAATTATTTATGTAATTTCTTTTTGTGTCATTAATATATTGTTTTTGTTTTGGCTGGCACCGACTCCAAAAATAACTGATTTTAAAATGTAAATAGTATGCATAAGTATTAATAATTTCGTTGATTTTCCTTTAGTGTTCTTTGGCTTGTAATTAAAATATTATTTTATACTTTTTAGTTCAATTGTATATATTGTTAGAGTAGTCTTGAAGTCGGTTTTTATTTTTTTTCTTAAAGAAATTATTAAAGAGAGCCAAAATTTTAGATGTTACTTTTTCAACTCCTACCGCCGAAAAAAGAGCCTCTCGTGAACGAACTGATAATTTTATAATTATTAATAGTAACAATTAATTGATGTTGATTTAACCAATGTTCGGTGAGACATAGTACATCAACATTTATTTCTTCTAAAAATAATTATAGTTCTAGTTCTTTACCAGGAAGTCCCTGTATATTTTGGTGAATAAGTTTTAAATTATCTTCCCTGGTCAATAAATTGCTAGAGGCGTCCTCTATTGTCTTAAACTTAAATTTAAATTGTTTGGAATAATTTCCAAAGTCTGCCTATATATATTATTTATATTAAATGCTAACAAAGTAGCTAGTTCTTTTTTTACATTATAAGGCAAATAAAACTTTTTGCCAGTCACTATCAACTTATAATTAATAAATTTATTTGTGTCAAAAAACACAAAGTTGTCGCTATGACTAGTAACTAAATTATATAATGTAGTATTCAATATGTGAATACTGTTATTTTGTTCTGATAAGTAGTGCCTAGAAAATGGGAAGGCACAAACAACTATTTTTTTTACAGCAATCCCTGCTAAACGGGAGAACCCTTTAATGATGTCCTTTTTATTTGAATTTAATCCGTTCCCCAGCATTAATATGATAGTTGAATCTTTATCATAATTACAATTTACCACCCTATCTATTAATTGGGTAAGAGATGCATTTGGCATACAATAATTAATTATTTTACAATTGAGTTGCTTGTGCAAAAGGGGACCATAGCCAACTCCAATTGAATCTGAAAATACTAGTACATTATTGTTTGTATTTATAGTACTAGTAGTAGTCATAGTAGGCATAGTACAGTTCGGTACATCCCTATTTGTGTCTAACAGGATATTTGACATATCTGGCACTTGGTACTGGGCAGCTGGGCTGCCACCCTGGCTGCACTTACCTTCCTCTGTGCCGCTACTTACAGTGGGAACCTGGGGCTCGTCTGCCGCACCCAGATTGCAGCTGCACTGGGCCATGTACCTGTTTGCAGCGAGGATGTGTTCATGTATCTGTCGCTGGGCAGAGGTATAATTTCCAGTCATTACTTCTAATGACCTCTCCAGACGCTCGAGCTGAGTCTGCAGTTCTCGAACATCAGTCTCGTACCTAAGCCTACTTTCTTTTAATTTTATACTATATAATTCTAAACTATCAATTAAATCTATCCGTTCCTTTCTTAAAAGTATGTTTTGGTTAAAACATTTTTTCTTTTAATTAATTTATTTGTTTTCTTAATGTATTTATTTATTTTAATATATTTCTTAATTTTATTTTTACTACTGAACTTAGTATGACTATTATTTACAGTAAGACAATCAATATGAGAGATGTCCCGCCCAGTTGGTGACCCTATCAACTCCTCATAAAGGCTGTGAGTGTTTAAAGCCTCTTGACATTGTTTGTCCTCTTCATACAGTCTGATGGTCCTGTTTGCGTCACAAAGCTCCACTTCAAGGTCCTGAATACGAGATAGGGCCTGCTCGTATGTGTTCCGGCATTCATCGAAACTGCTGACTGTTGTGAGAAGGTTATCACGTTGAATAGTGACATCCATAAGCTGGGTATGAATATCTGCCATTTCCGTTTTTAATTGGGTGTTTAAGTTTATTATTTTCATTGACTCCTCCTCATTTTCTTCACGTTCCCTAAGAAGCTGGTTTTTGTCCTCCCTTTGTTCCTTCAGTTCCTCAAGGGCACGCTTTAGTTTTGTTTCCAGTTGTTGAGTGGTGGCCTTGCGAGTCATCATCTTGATTATGTGCACCAAAAGGCAATCCTGGAATTATTTACAAAGATAGGTGTACAGCAGATGAATTTGAAGTTATTTATGTTGTTATGTTAAAATAGGTAGGTATGTAATGTAATATTATAAAATTTTAGATAAGTCAATGAAGTATTTTGAAAGGAAAATAAAATAAGTGTCAAGTAACTACTTATGAGTAAAGGAGGGTACAACACAAATTTAAAAAGAACTTTAGGGAGATATAATTGAGATATATATTTCATTCAAAAGGAATAAAATCGTATTTACTTGTACTGCGACAAGTACACAAACCTGTTTTGTTGTCAGATTTACCTATACATATACATGCATAATAGGTATCTAAAGCTGTGATTTTTTGACGAAGATAAATACTCAGAAGTTCTGTTTATGATATGATTTGATAGTATTTAATTAGGATATCAGCACTGAGTACTGTGAAAAGTTTTAACACGTAACAAAAGGGACCGGAAATAACCTGTTTGCAAACTCCTCGTAGGTAGGTGTTTGAAGGTTATTGTTTGCATTGACTTAAGTCAAATATAGATGATTACGTTTTTATCGTTACACTATTGAAGTAATATGTAATTAAATGATAGAAATAACACTTATACTTCCCCGGTTTGTCCGTTGTGGGTTTGAATCACCTTGACAGGTTGCCTCCGAACAGTTCCTCGGTATAAATACCAGGAATTATCGAAGCCACAGGCTTGCGCACATTTATCCTAATTAATTAGCCACTTAACACAATAATTGACTTAATTTTAACACAAAGATTAATGAATTACATAATAAAATTAATTTAATTATTATCAGCTGGCGATTTGACGTGTGACGCTTAGGGTTGCCAGTGCAAAGAAAAAAAAAAAAAAATAGATGACAATTCTGTAACACTATCTACTAGGCGCTGTTTACGACAGTCTACAATCAAACTATAATGGCTAAGGAAATCAACCCCTATTATAGGTTTGGTTACATTAGCCACTATAAAGCGCCAGGAAAAACTACGCCTTAAGCCTAAGTTTAAGTCTAATTCCACATAGCCAAAAGTATCTATAGCACTACCATTTGCCGCACTTAATTGATAATTAGTCTTTGCACGTCGGTCATGAAGCGCGGATCGAGGGTAAACGCATAGGTCACTGCCAGTGTCTACTATAAATTTGACGTTCGAGCTACGGTCCGTGACGAAGAGGCGACCTGAAGAGGCGAGGCAATCACCAGTCGCCATTAGCGACTGCCCATGGAGTTTCCCGCCTTGTAGTCGCAAGGCTTGATGCAGCTTCGAGCCTTATCACCAAACTTGACGTGATACCAGCAGACAGGGAACTTGCGGTAGCTGGAGTTAGACCGGGATCGAGATTTTTGACGAGATGAGTTCCGTCTCTGAGGTCTTGATCGGATGCTGGAACATTGGGCTGAGCGAGTATGTTCATCGAGCTTCAGCGTGAGGAGTTCCACCATCTTCTTCAGTTCCGCTATCTCTCCGTGCTGGTTCACAGCGTTTACGGCCTGGGATGAAGTGGATGCGACGTTGCGGTTTGATGAAATCTCCTGGATACGGTCAGCCAGGTCAGAGAGCGGATCCAAGGAGTGAGTTGGCTGTGATGCCAGAATCGACTGGATGTCGCGAGGTAGACGGTTGCACCAGATCGTCTTGATGAAATCCTCTGGTACAGCCGGGCCAGCAAGATCTTGCAGGTGCCGGAGGAACTGGGAAGGTTTCCGGTCACCAAGTTCCTCATGGTTGAGCAGCTGACGTACCTTCAATTCCTGGGAGGCGGAGAGTCTCTTGACTAACTCGGTCTTAATCCTCTGGTATCGATTCTCGACCGGAGGATTGAAGATAATATCCTTCACGGCCCTAGAATGTTGGATGTCCAGGTTGTTGGTGACGATCGTGAACTTGACAAGGTCGCTGGTTATACCGTTTGCTTCAAACTGACTCTCGAGAAGAGCAAACCAAATCTCGGGTTCATCTGGGTCGAAAGGTGGGACACGCAGGTTGGTTCGTGTCTTTACGCGTGACGTACCGGACGAGTCAGATGAAGTGGAAACGCGCACTTTTTGCTTGCGCCGCTTAGTAATGTTGCCGTCTCCGCCATCTTGTCCGACCACGGTTCTATCGGTATCAGAACTATGGGTACTCATCTTTGTGGATCTTCGTGCTCCGTCGGGTCACCAGTGTGAATGGTTGATTGCAGTGGTAGGTACCTTGTTGTGGTGCGTGGTGATGAGGTTCCGTACGTGGGGTTAGGTAAATCAAACGACGTCACACACTGAATGTTTCTATTGCCACACACAGTTCACAAGCAATACAGTTAGATAAAACAGCACACAGTTCTACTATTTTAGAAGGAGTGAAAGATTAACACACAGAAGAGAGTACGTAAGGAATACAGAAGAATAGAAAGCTTAAGCGCATAAGTAAACAAGCTAGGTAGCCGGCGCGCGATCATGCGTAATCATCCGCGTTGTGCGTGGAGACCGACTGACTGGAAGGGAAGACCGGCCGATCTCTGCGCACGCGCATTGCGCGCGCAGCGTTGAACAAAAGGATCTTGTCGGCCGGAGTCTCGGTCCGAGCGCGGTCCAAGAAGCACACAGATAGAATCGCTCTTAAAATTTTGAACTAAACAGTTAGAAAACTTCTATAGTTCAGCATTAAACCATATAACGTTTTGAAGCTCACAACGCGTACTTCAGTTTGGTGCCAACATCTCGTCGCTATCATTTATACTCGGGCAACAATTAACGATAGCATTATTAGTAAAATAAGCAAACGGTTGGCGAAATACGAAAATACAGCGGAGCTACGAGCGGCTGAGTTAGCTGAGTCACCGGCAGCGGCGACGACGAGCCAGCGCGGGAGCCTCCGATAAGTCCCGAACACAGCTTCGCAACGCATGCGCAGTGAATCGACGCAGCTCGGTGAGACCCGCCCCTTACTATTCGCGCCTGCGCGCGTACGTTGATGACATCACCGCTATCCACTTGCGCTCGCACTTGCCAATAGCGTTTACAAAATTCATTAACATCAAAGAAGGACCGGTTGGCCCAGTGGTTCAACACATCGCTGCCGACGCAAGCGGGTGAAAGTTCAAACCCCGCTTTGCCAATCCAACGAACCGATTACTGTTTTGATGGGACATTGAATCGTAGATTTATTATATTGGAATAATATTTAAATTGTATTATATTAACAAAAAAATAAAAACAATAACAAGCCTGGTGAATAATAACTGCCTCTGTTCAGCAATATACAATGTCGACAACTAAAATACACAAATGCGACAAATGTAAAAAGAATATTCCTAGACGAGAGTATCTGATCTGCTCGCAATGCAAACACAAGCTTCACCTGGATTGCGCCAACGTCCCATATGTTAGATACAACATCATGGACACAGACAGGAAAAATAATTGGAAATGTAGCAAATGTATTGCAAGACCTACGAAACCAACAACATCTACGGCAAAAAAACAACCAGAGTAAAATAATTCAACTGCTCCATCTATTCCAATGCCGGTGGAATTAAGCAATATTAGCACTGGTTCTTTCACTGAAAATATTACAATCAGACAACGGATTACTAAACGGACACTTTCTACAGAACAAATACTACTCAACCCAAATGAGGACAGTTATGGTAATAATTCTTCGACTATACTCGAAGATACGCCGAGGAGCCTTCCAAATTTGAGTTTCGAAGATAACTCAGAACAAAGAGACGAAATTAACTTGTTAAAAACCCAATTAGCTAGTGCTCATGCTGAGATTGAAAAACTTAACATGGAGATGACTGAACTCCGTAAAAAGGTGTATGAACAACGAAAGAAGAGTGAAATATTCAAACAGTTACTAACAGAACCTACACCGAGAAAATCGACACCATTAAAGATAAACAGACATGACGAAAATACATTACCACTTCGCAATTCTTCTTCAATCTCCAGAACTCTGGGTGGCAAAATAAAATTCCAACAAAAGCCAACTACTGCCGATCAACAGTCATGCAAGTTAGTTGGACAGGTTGAGATGCCAATATCTACAGAAGTGCAATAAGGTTAATTTTATTATTGACACTGTTGATTATGATCTGTATTTTTTAAGTAATAGAACGCGCCAATCAAACTTGGTAACTAGGACGAACTACAAACCACAAAAACCTAAGGTTAGGCACGAACCGGGTACCATTCCTTTTTACTTTAAAAGAGTAACTGAACATGATGATATCTCAAAAAAAGCTAACAATATAGATGCTTCCCAGAGTGATTTAAAACCACTCAGGGGCACGATCCCATTTTACTTTAAAACCTTAACTAAAGGAACTCCTGACAAGAGCCATACCAACCAGTTATTTCGTTAAGAATGATAAAGGATTTGGCAAATTTCGTGTTTTGCACCAAAATATAGCAGGAATACTGAATAAAATTGATAACATAGACTTAGCTTTAACGGAGTTATCACAGAGAAATAAAGATATAGATGTTTTATGCTTATGTGAAACATTTATACAGCGAGGATGTGAAGCAAATCTAAAGCTAGATGGTTACAATTTAGCCGCTTCAGAAAACAAGGGCAGATTATATCATTTCCGATACGTAAAAAATATACTTCTGCGAGCTGGTTCGAGTCCCGCAGAGACTGCAGTGAGCAAAACTTAAAAACATTTAACGAATGTTTGTCAGGGCTATCATTCTCTGACGTATATGACAAGGGCACGCTAAATGAGGCATTTGATACATTTCATGGTTTACTAACATTGTTTCATGGCCTTTGTTTTCCTGTAATAAAAGTAAAAAGAAATAACCTTACCAATAAAAAGAAATGGAAGACAAAAGGAATAAAAAAGTCAAGTGTTGTCAAGAGGAAACTTTACTTAGCCTATAAATATTCAAAAATTAACAAAGCCGAAAAGAAAATTAAATACCTTAACTACTCACACCTCTTAAAAAAGTGTGTCTATGTATCACAAAAAAGAAGCAATCACAAATACATAATGAACAGTGGCAATGTTTGTAAAGCTACATGGAATACAATTAATTCAAGTGTAACCCATACCAATCAAGTAAATCCAATTGACATGATAAAATACAATAATAATACTATTACTAAGCCTGACACTATAAGCGAACTATTTAATAACTTTTTTATAGACTTACCTGACGTTTCTTCATTCAATCAACAAATTAACAAAATTTACACGCCCAATATAGAAGTTAATTTATCTACTATAATTCTTATACCTACAGAACCTGTTGACATCTATAAGACAATAAAAAACTTAAAGAATACTAACTCAGCTGGTTACGATGAACTTACTACTAAAGTACTGAAATCATGTGCTGAAAGCATTTGTGGGCCTTTAAGCCATCTTATAAACCTTTCTTTCATTGTGGGATGCTTCCCCAATGCCCTTAAAATCTCGGTAGTTAAACCAATATTCAAAAAAGGTGACGAAACAGATCTCCATAACTATAGGCCAATAACGTTAATCCCAGTGTTATCAAAAATATTTGAAAGGGCTATGTATGAAAGATTGATCGGATTTATCGATGCGTTTGGTATCTTAACTGAAGACCAATATGGCTTCCGCAAAAATAAGTCTACGACATTAGCATGCTTTCATCTAATTAAGGAAATATCGCAGAGCATAGACGAAAAAATTCCCATAGCTGCCTTAATGCTCGATATGAGTAAAGCGTTTGACGTAATTAACCACGAACTATTACTAAAAAAATTAGATAAATACGGCATTCGTGGAACTGCACACTCGTGGCTCAAAAGCTTCTTAATAAACCGAACACAGTGTACAGAAATATCTCGGTTAAATCGTAACGAGGGACCAGGGCGAGTTGGTACGTTTTCCAAAGACCTCTACCGCTCAAAGTATAGAGCTAACAATCGTGGAGTTCCACAGGGAAGCATATTGGGGCCCTTAATATTCTTATTATACATAAATGACTTGCCCAGAATAACTAACCATAGATGTATTTTATTTGCAGACGACACAACCTTTTTGTTTAAATGTACTGATAAAGAATTATTTGAAACTGACATTAACAATTCTATTCAAACTATTGTGACATGGCTTAAAGCAAACAATTTATCATTAAATATTAATAAAACAAAAATAATACAATTTAAAAATTATAAAATGGAATCTATTAAAATCAATATTAAATATAAAAATATGAAAATAGACACTGTAGAGTCCAGTAAATTTCTTGGCGTCGAGATCGATCAACATTTGAACTGGAAGATGCATGTTGATCACGTATGTGCCAAGTTGAACAGGTTTGTTTATGCTCTAAAGAGACTTAGAAAGACGATATCGCAAAAAGCTGCCTTGGCGGCCTACCACGGGTATGTGTCTTCGGTACTACTGTATGGTCTGCCTCTGTGGGGAAACTCTGTCGATTTAGAAAAAGATTTTAAGGTACAAAAGAAGTGCGTGCGAGCGGTCTGTGGTGCCTGGTTTTTGGAGAGTTGTAAACCATTATTTAAAAAAATCCAAGTTCTTCCTTTGCCTTGCATGTATATACGAGAAATATGTATCTTCGTGAAGCAGAATTCAAGTTTTTTCAAAACACACGCTGAATCTCTTCCTAGACAAACAAGACATGCTAGTAGGCTATATTTTCCAAAATGCAACTCAGTTTTTTATAAGAATAGCGTTTTCCCAATGGCTATTAAGATTTTCAACAAATTGCCAAATTTTCTAAAGGGAGAATTATCTTTAAATCTATTTAAAAAGCGAATGAATAACTGGCTTCTTGACAACTGTTTTTATAAATTAGATGACTATTTAAATCACCCAAATTGACATAAATTAATTGTATTGTATAGCATATCATATTAGAATTTCTTGACATTGTATTATATTAACTAAACCTTATATTTCTAATTGTAATATTCCCAAATATTTGCACACCGGTACATTATGAACCGGTAAAACGAAATTGAAACTATATTATAATGTACTGACTAACTGTATACAAATGTAACATTCGTTTTGCAAATAAAGTTCTGATTCTGATTCTGATTCTGACCGGTCTGCGGCGCGGTTCCACTGCGCCCGCTTAGTGAATGCAATGACGGACGATATGTAAACAACGTTAATGATTATGATTTGTTGATGCTTTTATTTTTGTGTATTATGTTTGTATTATATTGTAAATATGTATTTAGTGTTGTTCCTTAGTGTAATTTAATTTATTATAAAGTTTTGTTATTTATGTAAATAAATTTAGGTTAATATAGATTAAGTAAATATGATCATAGGGACAATGTATATAAGTAAATATAATAATGTGTGTGTGTGTGTGGTTAGTAACGTAGGTTCCCTACAAGTTTGTCTTCATTTTAAATGTTGTGGTTTGTTGGTCTGTCATCAAAATAAAATAAGTAAGAATTTTGTTTACATAGCAATTAGTTAGGTAGGTATATATTTGACCCTTAAATACTAAAACGCTGTTTTTACACCACTGTCACTTTTGTCGCTTGTATCTTTTTTTTATTTATAACGCATTGCTTCGTGTATTCTCGTAAGTCTACGGAAGCCTGAAGTTGTGCACAAGCGCCCGAGATATAGTCGCGACCCGGTGTTTTTACACCCATTATAGTGGTCATAGTGTGTTACAGAGTAAGTAATGAACGAACATATTAGATAAGATAAGATAAGAAACAATTTATTGACCACAACACATAGAACAAAACAGAGAAAACAAGGTACAGAGACAAAGAGTTGCGGCCAACAAGGCTCAGCCTCAGCATATGCTGCAACTGCCACACACAGCAGCTGCAGCGCTGATTTTCAGGCTGGACCTTGGGTGACGCCTTTTCATTGAAAAAAAATATTATAAAAGATCGACATGCAATATATACAAGTAAAAAGAAAATGAAAAATTACATATACAAAACAAAGAAATAATAACACAGAGATACATACATAATCAATTTAAAAACATTAAAATTATATTTAAAAAGAAAACACAAAAAAAAAGAAACAACAAAACAACAAAAAAAATGGCATTCGCGGGTGTCAAATCAATATTATCATAAGCGACAGTGGCGCCATCAATTAACTGTGCGCATTATTATTTGTGCCACAGTATGTACACAATGATGGAGAAAAAAAACAAAACAAAAAAAAATAAAAAAAATAGAAAGATATTTTGACAATTGATTGACACCCGACGACTAACCCAAAGAGTGTTTTTTTTGCTTGGTAGGACTGTTTACTGACACACGTGTGTAGCTCGTAAATAAGATTTTTAAAAGAAAGTGTAGTGAATCTTATCTTTAATCGAGTTTATGTGTTGTGTATGTTGGTAAAGGGTTGCACGTAAGTATTTAAAACTAACTTTGTGTTATAAATCTATTTATTTACTATATACATAACCTAGAATCCAATCCATTGAGTGTCATAAACCGAGAAAGATGAATATTCCACCCAAACCTCCGGACCCACCGGATGATAGTCTATCCCCATTAGTGTTCTCTAATGAGAATGGACTGCATTTCGGGATCCTGTCTGAGACATCTTCTTCTACTTCCTCTAGTAGGAAACAGAAGCGTCCCGCTGATAATATGGACAGGAACGTAAACAATACCGAAAAACGGACTCGTAACAATAACGACGTTGAAACATCCGTGTCGCAACAGACGGTTTACACCCATCCAAGCGTCAGTGAGTCATACACATATAGTGAACAGGACTCCGGTCCTTTCATTGTCCATGTTTCCCGTGTTGAATCTGACCCTGCCGCGGGTACCACTATAAAAACCCTTAAATTCGCCCAATTCTTACATAGTCAAAAGGTCAAAGGCATTGCCAAGGAAAGTATTAAAAGTGTTGGACGGAACAGGATCTCTGTTGAATTTAAGTATGCCAAGGATGCGAATGATTGTTCAAAAGCTCAATGTCTGCCGGATAACAAATACAAGGCTTTCATCCCGACTTACAATGTAACTCGGATGGGGCTTATCCGTGATATACCAGTAGATTGGTCTATGGACCACCTTGTGGAATCCCTAGATTTACCGGAAGATTGTGGCATTGTACTGAAGGCTCGTAGACTGAATAGAAAGACTACCACCAATGGCAATACTACATGGCTCCCCACCCAGACAGTAGTACTAACATTCTCGGGTCAAAGACTACCGGAAAAAGTCTACTCTTTCCATGCGTCACTCCGAGTGGAAACATACCAGTTGCCCACTATACAATGTTTCAATTGTTGTCGCTATGGACATGTAAAAAATCAATGCCGCTCCAAACCAAGGTGCTACCGCTGTGCACAAAGTCATGCTGGAGATTCATGCGAAGTCCTGGAAGTCGCCTCCACCTGTCTGTTTTGCTCCGGTAGCCACTTTGCAGTTAGCAAAAATTGCCCAGAACAAGCCAGACAAAGAGGCATTAAAATTATTATGTCCCAAGAGTCGATCTCATACTTGGAAGCCTCTGCTCGAGTCCCCACGGTTAGGCGCCCATATGAGGTGGCGAAGGACGCCTCCCCTTCACTTTCACAACTGTCCCCTCCTATCTATTCACATATTATCCCCTCCATGACCCAATCCTACAGGAAGACCGTCACCACCAGTCCCCATCCTAGGATGCCTCCATCCTCTAGAGGATATGATAAACAGGCTCATCAAGCCATTATAAACAACCCATCCTCCACCATGCCTAACGGCTGTGCCCTCCAAGACCCATCCCCTATTCCAGAGGATAGACTGATAGAAACAACGGTGGCGTTGCTTACTATCATTCTTTCCAAATTTAACGATGCCCTACCGTCCAACGTCGCCTCTCAACTTACAAATCTATTTAAAAATATGCCTGTAGAGATTAGGCAAGGCAACACAAACAAACTCGGTGAGTCCGATGGCGGACTCTTGCCAGTTCCTTCAATGGAACAGTAAGAGTATCCGCCGCAAAAAAAGCGACTTAATATATCTATCCAACAAGTTCTCCGTGGCAGTTGCTGCCATCTCTGAGACATGGCTGGTACCTGACTCCCTTTTTAGGGTCTCTGGCTTTGCATGTCTCAATGTGGTGGCTGCGAGAATAATGAATATATCCTTTATTTTCATTTATATTCCCCACCCCTCTCCATCCCTTATCCCCGACCTCCTCAACATCTTTTCGTCTATCCCTTCTCCCATCTTCATTCTAGGGGATTTCAATGTCCATCACACAGCATGGTGCTCTCACTTCTGCGACACATTTTCGTCCCAACTGTTGGATCTTTTTGAAGATCTTAACCTAGTTGTATTGAATGACGGTTCAGCAACTCGCCGAGTATCGCCCGCTCAAGACCCTCGCTCTGCGGTGGACCTTTCTGTATGTTCAGCACCACTCTCCTCTCTATGTTCCTGGAAAGTCCTTACACAATCTTACGGCAGCGACCACTTTCCTATCGTCATATCCAAACCCCTATCCGTCATCCCCGCCGTCTCTCCCCCTCCTTTACTCAAATACAAAGTTAAACAGGCTGATTGGTCCAAGTTTAGACAGGAAATGGAGTCATATTTAAGTAGACACCTCAACGACCCACCTCCTGAAATCGAAACTAAATTGTCCAAACTCATGGAGGCATTGACATCTGCGGCAGATGCTAGCATCCCCCGGAAGAAACTTAACCGCAAAAAATTAGCTCCCCCTCCTTGGTGGGACTCGGAATGCACCGAGGCGGTTAAACATCGAAAGGAAGCTGAGGTAGAGTTCAATTTGTCCATGAGTATTAGGATAGGTTAGGAAGAAGATAGGTTGGGTCAAATTTTGCGAATCCCTTTCACCTCGATCTCCTTCTTCCATGGTTTGGAAAAACATAAGAAGATTCCGCGGATCCCTGGCCGGAGCTTCCCCATCCTCTAATGACCCCTCTTCCTGGCTAAATGAGTTTGCTTGTAGACTATCCCCACCCTTCGTTCCCCCAGAAAATTGTTTCCCATCCAGTTACCCTACACTCCAAAGTGGTCACCGGTTCGACCAACCATTCTCCTTAGAAGAGTTGAGCTGTGCTTTGCGCGGCATAAAAGATTCCGCTCCAGGAGAAGACGGCATCCCCTATTCCTTCCTCTCCCACCTGGGATCTACAGGGGAGCGATACTTTCTGGACCTACTTAACTCCATCTTCATAACTGGAAATATTCCAACAATATGGAAGTCCCAAATTGTCATTCCCCTGTTGAAACCAGGTAAAGACCCATCTAATGCCTCCTCATACCGTCCCATTGCTCTCTCCTCTACACTCTCCAAAATCCTAGAATCATCTTATCAAAAATCGCCTTGAGTGGATTGTTGAGTCTCAAAATATCTTAGCAAGTAGTCAATTCGGCTTCAGAAAATCTAGAGGCACCACAGACAGCTTAGCTATCTTAACCACGGACATCAGAACTGCCTTCTCTAAAGAAGAACACTTGGTAGGTGTATTTCTGGACATTGCAGCTGCGTATGATAACGTACAACTTCCGGTACTCAGACAGAAGATGCTTCGCATGAGTCTTCCAGAGAGGTTAGTCCACTGCGCAATAAACCTGCTAATGGGTAGGACAATTAAAATTCGATCTTTCGATAACATCCTCCCCCCCAGAAATCTTTGGCAGGGTTTACCCCAAGGTTCCGTTCTCAGTCCAATTCTGTACAACATTTATACATACGACCTTGAGCAATGCGTTTCGTGTTTCAGTAATGTGCTACAGTATGCAGATGACCTTTGTCTATATGTTGCAGATAGACCACTCGATAATATTAGTCGCCGCTTAAACAGCGCCCTTTACTATTTAAACGAATGGCTTCATGAACACAGTTTGTCCCTTTCAATCCCCAAAAGTAAGACCGTGGTATTCTCAAGAAAAAGATCCACCCCGTCAATTGACATTAATTGTAATGGTCAATCTGTGCCGCTCGCTGACCAAACAAAATTCCTCGGTGTAATCCTTGACTCGAGATTGACAGGTGTCCCCCATTTCAATCAAGTGGCCCAAAAATGCGAAAAGGGAATTAATATGATCAGATCTCTCTCAGGTGTCTGGTGGGGGTCTCACCCTTATAGCCAAAAACTTCTCTACAATGCCGTGGTCCGCAGCCATTTGGATTATGCTTCTTTCCTCCTGGAACCCTGTAACAAAGAAGCATTGAACAGGTAAGAGAAACTCCAAATGAAAGCCTTAAGAGCTGTGCTAGGAGCAATGAAGTCTTCCCCAAAAATTGCCCTGCAGGTAGACGCTGTCGATCCCCCACTAGACCTCCGCCGTCAATACCTCTCGGATAGGTTCATATTTAAAACTAACCAATCTAGTGGCCATCCTCTCATTGCCCGTCTTCAAAACTTATCCGAGTTGATTTCCCAACCTTCTCGCAAATATTGGGCCCATAAAAACCCTCCCTTAACAATTATTAGCTTCAGAAAAACTCTCTACCCTCACATACCCAGTGGTACAATTTCCTATAAATCCCCTTTTCCAAATTCCATATGATGCTCTGATATTTGAACCCCGAATTATCCTGGACTTTGGAATCCAGAAAAATGACCCCATTGCCGAATATAACTTCAACACATACCTCAAAAAAGATTGGCACCAGTGGCTCCCAATATACACTGATGCCTCAAAGTCATCTGTTGAAGAAACCGTAGGAAGCGCTGTCTGGATTCCTAAGTTCCAGATCATATTAAATTTTAAATGCCCCAAAGAATCCTCTGCGTTCACAGGAGAATCCCTGGCAGTACTAGAAGCCCTATTGTATGTCCACTCCCACAAATTAAATAAATCAGTTATTTTCACAGATTCTAAAAGCTGTTTGGTTGCATTACTAGGAAATATGTTTAGAAAAAAAGGTATACCACCTATAATCCTTAAAATCAAGCATTGTCTATTCCAATGTCATCTGGACAATATAAAAGTAGCGTTAGTTTGGATCCCTGGTCATAGCGGTATCCGTGGCAACGAGCAGGTCGACACTTGGGCCAGGGAAGCTATACAGCTAGGCACCACTCGTCAGCATAACTATGCCCTCGACATCCTGCCGTCTGCATCAAAAACGCTAAGAGTCGATTGGCAAAATAGATTCAACGAGCTCTCAGAAATCAAGGGTCGCCATTACGCAGGTATCCAACCACTGATCCCCCGGAGGCCATGGTTTTTCAAACGGAAAGCCCTGGACAAATTTATTGTCTCCACCATTTGTCGCCTGCGCATTGACCACGCCTGCACTCCGGTTTTCCTAAACAAAATCCACATTAAAGACTCGTCGATCTGTGAATGCGGTTTAGAGGAAGGTACGACAGAACATATTTTCTTTAACTGTCAAAAATACCAAGTCTCGCTGTATGACATTCTACCCCCAAAAATCCCCGCCCTATTAACATTCCTTTTCTTCTATCTTTATCCTTTTCCTCTGTTATATATATATATATATATATATATATATATTAACAAATATAATATTAGACTTTAAATGAATCTCCCTCTCACTTATTATACAATTTTTAATTTATTTATTTTTTGTCCATACGTTTACTTGTGTCTTCTTTGTCTGTATTGTCCATGTGTATGTTTGTTTTGTTCTAGGTGATGTCAAACTCATTTAAATAAAATCCACTCACCACACCGGTCAATCTTCCAAAAAACGCGTGTCTCTTTAATCACTCACATCACTCGACATTGGCAAAATTATAAAAGTGTCGCAAGACATAGTAGCAGCCATCAATTAATAAAAAAAAAAAAAAAAAACCAAAGAGTAATGTTATATGACTAACCTACCTACGAACCAATATTATATAATTTTTAATTTTTATAGTTATTCTATTCTACTCGTATATTATAATGGAAATCAGCATTATGTTCTTTGATGTAATGTGGCCACTGATGATGACCGCATGGTGCCACGCGTGGGCCACGCCCTGCCACGCAAGCAAAATGAAAATGAAAGAACCACCAAATCAATTGTCGTGTGATGTTCTATGTGATTTCTCTTCCGAGGGAAGGCTGGATGAATTCACCTCTCTCCTATGTATATGGGCAGCCCCTGTACCCGGAATATTCCCCCCCGCTCATCGTGAATAACCCGGAGGTACGTTAACACACTTTTGCTCAGTGAACATATACTTTTTAAGATGATATTTAAAAGAGTGTGGGTAACGTTTCCAGGTCACGCACCGGCGGCGGGATGTTGTTCCATATTTTACTGGCTGCGTACCTGAAGGAGCCACGGAATGCCATAGAGCGGTGCTTGGCCGTAAGAAGGATGTGCGAGCATGCCCTTCTTGGATATCTGCTCGAGTCCTTCGCCCATATCAATTTATTATAGAGTTAGGGTGGCCTTTGTGTACTTATGACACCAAACAGCATGGTAGCAAGATACAGGCGTCTTCGTAAGGATGGAAGCATTCTTAGCATGTTACCAGCATTGAGGAAAGAAGAGACATGTGTTCTCGGTGGTATGCTAAAGCAGTACCGTGCGCAAGCATTTTGTACTCGCTGTATCAGTTTTTGAGTCCGGGCCAGTAGGCAGGGACCGTAGACTGTATCACAATAATTTAGTTTGGACAGCACTAATGACTCACACAGTGTAACTCTCACTTTTTCACTAATATATTGTCTTATTTTATATAGTAATTTTATCGGCAACATTGCTCTCAAAGTTTAATTGTTCATCCAAGATCAGTCCTAGGTTCCTTGCGGAATTCACGCGCTCCACTCTGACACCCTCAATAACAATGTTCAGAGGAACATTATTTACCTTCCGTAGATTCCTTCCTGTACCAGTGAGTAGATATTTTGACTTCTTAGGGTTAAGGACCAGACAGTTGGACCTGCACCAATCTGAGATCCGCTCTAAGTCCTCATTTATTTTAGTAACTGCCATTTCATAATCATCAGGTCTAAATGTGAAGTATATTTGCAGGTCATCAGCGTAGATATAAAATTGTCAGTTCTTAATGCCGGTGGTGATGTCTGAGCTGTACAGAGCGTACAGAAGGGGCCCCAAAGTCGATCCCTGGGGTACACCTCGGCTCACCGGCATGAGAGCGGAGCGGGACCTTGTCCCGTCAAGATTAGTAATCTCGACACACTGCCGTCTGTTCTCAAGGTAACTATGGAACCACCGAATCGAACCAACATCAAGCCCATAGTATGCTAGTTTGGAGAGAAGTAGCGCTCTGTTGAACTTAAGTATGCCAAGGATGCGAATGATTGTTCAAAAGCTCAATGTCTGCCGGATAACAAATACAAGGCTTTCATCCCGACTTACAATGTAACTCGGATGGGGCTTATCCGTGATATACCAGTAGATTGGTCTATGGACCACCTTGTGGAATCCCTAGATTTACCGGAAGATTGTGGCCATTGTACTGAAGGCTCGTAGACTGAATAGAAAGACTACCACCAATGGCAATACTACATGGCTCCCCACCCAGACAGTAGTACTAACATTCTCGGGTCAAAGACTACCGGAAAAAGTCTACTCTTTCCATGCGTCACTCCGAGTGGAAACATACCAGTTGCCCACTATACAATGTTTCAATTGTTGTCGCTATGGACATGTAAAAAATCAATGCCGCTCCAAACCAAGGTGCTACCGCTGTGCACAAAGTCATGCTGGAGATTCATGCGAAGTCCTGGAAGTCGCCTCCACCTGTCTGTTTTGCTCCGGTAGCCACTTTGCAGTTAGCAAAATTGCCCAGAACAAGCCAGACAAAGAGGCATTAAAATTATTATGTCCCAAGAGTCGATCTCATACTTGGAAGCCTCTGCTCGAGTCCCCACGGTTAGGCGCCCATATGAGGTGGCGAAGGACGCCTCCCCTTCACTTTCACAACTGTCCCCTCCTATCTATTCACATATTATCCCCCTCCATGACCCAATCCTACAGGAAGACCGTCACCACCAGTCCCCATCCTAGGATGCCTCCATCCTCTAGAGGATATGATAAACAGGCTCATCAAGCCATTATAAACAACCCATCCTCCACCATGCCTAACGGCTGTGCCCTCCAAGACCCATCCCCTATTCCAGAGGATAGACTGATAGAAACAACGGTGGCGTTGCTTACCTATCATTCTTTCCAAATTTAACGATGCCCTACCGTCCAACGTCGCCTCTCAACTTACAAATCTATTTAAAAATATGCCTGTAGAGATTAGGCAAGGCAACACAAACAAACTCGGTGAGTCCGATGGCGGACTCTTGCCAGTTCCTTCAATGGAACAGTAAGAGTATCCGCCGCAAAAAAAGCGACTTAATATATCTATCCAACAAGTTCTCCGTGGCAGTTGCTGCCATCTCTGAGACATGGCTGGTACCTGACTCCCTTTTTAGGGTCTCTGGCTTTGCATGTCTCAATGTGGTGGCTGCGAGAATAATGAATATATCCTTTATTTTCATTTATATTCCCCACCCCTCTCCATCCCTTATCCCCGACCTCCTCAACATCTTTTCGTCTATCCCTTCTCCCATCTTCATTCTAGGGGATTTCAATGTCCATCACACAGCATGGTGCTCTCACTTCTGCGACACATTTTCGTCCCAACTGTTGGATCTTTTTGAAGATCTTAACCTAGTTGTATTGAATGACGGTTCAGCAACTCGCCGAGTATCGCCCGCTCAAGACCCTCGCTCTGCGGTGGACCTTTCTGTATGTTCAGCACCACTCTCCTCTCTATGTTCCTGGAAAGTCCTTACACAATCTTACGGCAGCGACCACTTTCCTATCGTCATATCCAAACCCCTATCCGTCATCCCCGCCGTCTCTCCCCCTCCTTTACTCAAATACAAAGTTAAACAGGCTGATTGGTCCAAGTTTAGACAGGAAATGGAGTCATATTTAAGTAGACACCTCAACGACCCACCTCCTGAAATCGAAACTAAATTGTCCAAACTCATGGAGGCATTGACATCTGCGGCAGATGCTAGCATCCCCCGGAAGAAACTTAACCGCAAAAAATTAGCTCCCCCTCCTTGGTGGGACTCGGAATGCACCGAGGCGGTTTAAACATCGAAAGGAAGCTGAGGTAGAGTTCAATTTGTCCATGAGTATTAGGATAGGTTAGGAAGAAGATAGGTTGGGTCAAATTTTGCGAATCCCTTTCACCTCGATCTCCTTCTTCCATGGTTTGGAAAAACATAAGAAGATTCCGCGGATCCCTGGCCGGAGCTTCCCCATCCTCTAATGACCCCTCTTCCTGGCTAAATGAGTTTGCTTGTAGACTATCCCCACCCTTCGTTCCCCCAGAAAATTGTTTCCCATCCAGTTACCCTACACTCCAAAGTGGTCACCGGTTCGACCAACCATTCTCCTTAGAAGAGTTGAGCTGTGCTTTGCGCGGCATAAAAGATTCCGCTCCAGGAGAAGACGGCATCCCCTATTCCTTCCTCTCCCACCTGGGATCTACAGGGGAGCGATACTTTCTGGACCTACTTAACTCCATCTTCATAACTGGAAATATTCCAACAATATGGAAGTCCCAAATTGTCATTCCCCTGTTGAAACCAGGTAAAGACCCATCTAATGCCTCCTCATACCGTCCCATTGCTCTCTCCTCTACACTCTCCAAAATCCTAGAATCATCTTATCAAAAATCGCCTTGAGTGGATTGTTGAGTCTCAAAATATCTTAGCAAGTAGTCAATTCGGCTTCAGAAAATCTAGAGGCACCACAGACAGCTTAGCTATCTTAACCACGGACATCAGAACTGCCTTCTCTAAAGAAGAACACTTGGTAGGTGTATTTCTGGACATTGCAGCTGCGTATGATAACGTACAACTTCCGGTACTCAGACAGAAGATGCTTCGCATGAGTCTTCCAGAGAGGTTAGTCCACTGCGCAATAAACCTGCTAATGGGTAGGACAATTAAAATTCGATCTTTCGATAACATCCTCCCCCCCAGAAATCTTTGGCAGGGTTTACCCCAAGGTTCCGTTCTCAGTCCAATTCTGTACAACATTTATACATACGACCTTGAGCAATGCGTTTCGTGTTTCAGTAATGTGCTACAGTATGCAGATGACCTTTGTCTATATGTTGCAGATAGACCACTCGATAATATTAGTCGCCGCTTAAACAGCGCCCTTTACTATTTAAACGAATGGCTTCATGAACACAGTTTGTCCCTTTCAATCCCCAAAAGTAAGACCGTGGTATTCTCAAGAAAAAGATCCACCCCGTCAATTGACATTAATTGTAATGGTCAATCTGTGCCGCTCGCTGACCAAACAAAATTCCTCGGTGTAATCCTTGACTCGAGATTGACAGGTGTCCCCCATTTCAATCAAGTGGCCCAAAAATGCGAAAAGGGAATTAATATGATCAGATCTCTCTCAGGTGTCTGGTGGGGGTCTCACCCTTATAGCCAAAAACTTCTCTACAATGCCGTGGTCCGCAGCCATTTGGATTATGCTTCTTTCCTCCTGGAACCCTGTAACAAAGAAGCATTGAACAGGTAAGAGAAACTCCAAATGAAAGCCTTAAGAGCTGTGCTAGGAGCAATGAAGTCTTCCCCAAAAATTGCCCTGCAGGTAGACGCTGTCGATCCCCCACTAGACCTCCGCCGTCAATACCTCTCGGATAGGTTCATATTTAAAACTAACCAATCTAGTGGCCATCCTCTCATTGCCCGTCTTCAAAACTTATCCGAGTTGATTTCCCAACCTTCTCGCAAATATTGGGCCCATAAAAACCCTCCCTTAACAATTATTAGCTTCAGAAAACTCTCTACCCTCACATACCCAGTGGTACAATTTCCTATAAATCCCCTTTTCCAAATTCCATATGATGCTCTGATATTTGAACCCCGAATTATCCTGGACTTTGGAATCCAGAAAAATGACCCCATTGCCGAATATAACTTCAACACATACCTCAAAAAAGATTGGCACCAGTGGCTCCCAATATACACTGATGCCTCAAAGTCATCTGTTGAAGAAACCGTAGGAAGCGCTGTCTGGATTCCTAAGTTCCAGATCATATTAAATTTTAAATGCCCCAAAGAATCCTCTGCGTTCACAGGAGAATCCCTGGCAGTACTAGAAGCCCTATTGTATGTCCACTCCCACAAATTAAATAAATCAGTTATTTTCACAGATTCTAAAAGCTGTTTGGTTGCATTACTAGGAAATATGTTTAGAAAAAAAGGTATACCACCTATAATCCTTAAAATCAAGCATTGTCTATTCCAATGTCATCTGGACAATATAAAAGTAGCGTTAGTTTGGATCCCTGGTCATAGCGGTATCCGTGGCAACGAGCAGGTCGACACTTGGGCCAGGGAAGCTATACAGCTAGGCACCACTCGTCAGCATAACTATGCCCTCGACATCCTGCCGTCTGCATCAAAAACGCTAAGAGTCGATTGGCAAAATAGATTCAACGAGCTCTCAGAAATCAAGGGTCGCCATTACGCAGGTATCCAACCACTGATCCCCCGGAGGCCATGGTTTTTCAAACGGAAAGCCCTGGACAAATTTATTGTCTCCACCATTTGTCGCCTGCGCATTGACCACGCCTGCACTCCGGTTTTCCTAAACAAAATCCACATTAAAGACTCGTCGATCTGTGAATGCGGTTTAGAGGAAGGTACGACAGAACATATTTTCTTTAACTGTCAAAAATACCAAGTCTCGCTGTATGACATTCTACCCCCAAAAATCCCCGCCCTATTAACATTCCTTTTCTTCTATCTTTATCCTTTTCCTCTGTTATATATATATATATATATATATATATATTAACAAATATAATATTAGACTTTAAATGAATCTCCCTCTCACTTATTATACAATTTTTAATTTATTTATTTTTTGTCCATACGTTTACTTGTGTCTTCTTTGTCTGTATTGTCCATGTGTATGTTTGTTTTGTTCTAGGTGATGTCAAACTCATTTAAATAAAATCCACTCACCACACCGGTCAATCTTCCAAAAAACGCGTGTCTCTTTAATCACTCACATCACTCGACATTGGCAAAATTATAAAAGTGTCGCAAGACATAGTAGCAGCCATCAATTAATAAAAAAAAAAAAAAAAAACCAAAGAGTAATGTTATATGACTAACCTACCTACGAACCAATATTATATAATTTTTAATTTTTATAGTTATTCTATTCTACTCGTATATTATAATGGAAATCAGCATTATGTTCTTTGATGTAATGTGGCCACTGATGATGACCGCATGGTGCCACGCGTGGGCCACGCCCTGCCACGCAAGCAAAATGAAAATGAAAGAACCACCAAATCAATTGTCGTGTGATGTTCTATGTGATTTCTCTTCCGAGGGAAGGCTGGATGAATTCACCTCTCTCTCCTATGTATATGGGCAGCCCCTGTACCCGGAATATTCCCCCCCGCTCATCGTGAATAACCCGGAGGTACGTTAACACACTTTTGCTCAGTGAACATATACTTTTTAAGATGATATTTAAAAGAGTGTGGGTAACGTTTCCAGGTCACGCACCGGCGGCGGGATGTTGTTCCATATTTTACTGGCTGCGTACCTGAAGGAGCCACGGAATGCCATAGAGCGGTGCTTGGCCGTAAGAAGGATGTGCGAGCATGCCCTTCTTGGATATCTGCTCGAGTCCTTCGCCCATATCAATTTATTATAGAGTTAGGGTGGCCTTTGTGTACTTATGACACCAAACAGCATGGTAGCAAGATACAGGCGTCTTCGTAAGGATGGAAGCATTCTTAGCATGTTACCAGCATTGAGGAAAGAAGAGACATGTGTTCTCGGTGGTATGCTAAAGCAGTACCGTGCGCAAGCATTTTGTACTCGCTGTATCAGTTTTTGAGTCCGGGCCAGTAGGCAGGGACCGTAGACTGTATCACAATAATTTAGTTTGGACAGCACTAATGACTCACACAGTGTAACTCTCACTTTTTCACTAATATATTGTCTTATTTTATATAGTAATTTTATCGGCAACATTGCTCTCAAAGTTTAATTGTTCATCCAAGATCAGTCCTAGGTTCCTTGCGGAATTCACGCGCTCCACTCTGACACCCTCAATAACAATGTTCAGAGGAACATTATTTACCTTCCGTAGATTCCTTCCTGTACCAGTGAGTAGATATTTTGACTTCTTAGGGTTAAGGACCAGACAGTTGGACCTGCACCAATCTGAGATCCGCTCTAAGTCCTCATTTATTTTAGTAACTGCCATTTCATAATCATCAGGTCTAAATGTGAAGTATATTTGCAGGTCATCAGCGTAGATATAAAATTGTCAGTTCTTAATGCCGGTGGTGATGTCTGAGCTGTACAGAGCGTACAGAAGGGGCCCCAAAGTCGATCCCTGGGGTACACCTCGGCTCACCGGCATGAGAGCGGAGCGGGACCTTGTCCCGTCAAGATTAGTAATCTCGACACACTGCCGTCTGTTCTCAAGGTAACTATGGAACCACCGAATCGAACCAACATCAAGCCCATAGTATGCTAGTTTGGAGAGAAGTAGCGCTGTGTTGAATGAGTCAAAGGCTCGGGAGCAGTCGAGAAGTAGCAAGACAGCAACCTCACCCTAATCACGTGCAAACAGTAGGTTGTCCACTACATCTGCAAGTGCTGTTGCCGAGCCATGTCCTTTGCGAAAGCCGGATTGTAGCTGTGGCAGAATATTATTTTCCTCAACATATTCCGTGAGCTGATGATAGACAACTTTTTCCAATACCTTGGACAGGCAGGGCAGCAGGCTGATGGGTGGCAAATCATTAATTGAGGCCGGATTGTTGTTCTTAGGCAGAGGCCTCACCACTGCCACTTTCCACCTATCCGGAAATACGCCCCTGGACATTAAGTGATTAATAATGGTAGTTATGGCAGGCAGTAATTGGGGACATTTCATCAATTCCCTGGGCATTTGATTTAAGTCCTCTGATGATTTTGAGCACCTAGTCTGTTGTTACTGGATGTAAAGAGAACACTGCTGCCCCATACCTCTGATGCTCATAGAATGTAAGCTGGGACAACCTAACCTGATCCTCGCCAGGCACCTTGAGAAAGTGTGAATTTATGGAGTCTGGGTTACTGCAAGATGAAGGGAGGTCAATGGTCCTTCTGCTACCCGGAATGATGTTAGATTTTAAGTTCCTCCATAATCTCTTTGGATCATTCATGTTCTTATGGATATGATTATGAAAGTAGCATGCCTTCTCACGATCAAGAGCGTCGGCCACTATACTTCTCATGGTCTTATACCTCTGTTTAGCTCTATCGGTGCGGTGGCGTCTCCAGCTCTCATGATAGCTATCCCTGATAAGAATAATCGACTTGAGAGTATCAGTTATCCATGGGTGGGGCGGATTATGTTATTATGGATTATGTTATTTTCTTGTGTGTATATAATATTACTATACGTGAAAAGCTAATGTATTAAACGTTTATTATAAATTATTATATATATTTAATGTGTGTTAGATTATTTTATTACAGATTATGTGTTGACTGAGAGATAAAGTGCTGGCATCTGATATAGATTCGGCAGTGTTGAGAGCTCTGTAGAAGTGGATGTTTATGAATGAGGTGCATAAAGTATTCATGATGATACTAATTATAATATTATAGAAGCAGAAGAGATTTGTAATTACTAACATGAGTTTGACTGTACATTTATTTTATGTTACAAGCATCTCATTCTAAATAAACATACAAAACGCATTATAAATTTTTTGATTTGACTTTTTTCCATAGTCCTTCAAAATAACTTTGATTTTGATATCTCTCTTTTCTCATTTATTTATTTATTTATTATTATTAACATACGATTGCATAACATTACAGTTTAATACCAAAGCGTTATACAATTCAATAATATTCATACATACATAAAGTTTTCGGTAAATTAATATTCAAGAACAGAGTCTAGGTACTTACATGCGAACAGCATGCCCGAAAATTCAGGATGCCAATCCCAGTAATTAGTCAAATAAATAAGGTATCAAAAAAGTCAATAATACAATACGAATACAATGTCAAAAATATTATCTGTCAAACAAAATTAAATTACATAGTGTTAATAAATGTCAAAATATATTTTTAGCAAAAATTATAATAATTACTTAATAATAAAGTGAGAAGCACAGTCGAAGTACGAGTATATCTAAAGGCAACTCTCATTGTCAATATATAAACGAGCTTTGTAACATAATTGACCAAAACTGTCTGCAAATAAATCAATACTCCAGTCGTGAGCAAGCATATCCCCTATAAGACGCAATGCATGAGTGGTCGGTGCATGCGCAGCGTACCTGGTTCGCGTGGTGGGCCACCACAGTAGCCGCGGTCGCCTTCGCGGTTCCACCGTCCCCTCTTCATTCCAACTCAAACGCTTGGGAACCAACAGTCCGAATTTACCAAGTATCACTGGACTGTCAATCCTATTACGTATGATGGAAAAATAATGCATTAATATCTGCATAGACCTCCTGAATTTTAGAGTATCTATACCCACCATACCAGATACATACAAGGACGGATATAAGTAAGGGTAATAACCGTATTTCCTCTTAAAGAGCCAGCGTGCAAATTTACGCTGGATTCTCTCAATCATGATGATATATTTCTCTTCAAAGGGATCCCAAACTGTAGCACCGTACTCGAGCTTACTCATGCAGCTTATAATTAATATTATTTTAAAAATCTAAGTTTTTGGTAGTAATACTGAAGAATATGACCCATGATTCAAGAATATGTAATAAAAATTAAAAAGCGTGTACATTTTTATAAATGGCTCTAAAAATTAAAACTAGGTGTTTTACACCCATTGTAGTGAGTGTGGTATAATAATTCATTGTAGGTAGCCTTTAAGGGTTCATTTACATTATAGTTTTAGATTTACAAAAAAAAATACACGCTTATATTTAGGTATAGGGTAATTTATTTTTACTCAAATTTTCAACTCTAAGAGGTGGTGACCTTTTAATAAAAAACGGATATAAGTTAACAAAACGGCGTTTAAATTCAAACGGACATACAGTGTGGCGGTGTGCAAGCAGAAAATTTTGCAAAGCTAGTCTTGTGTCATATTCTGGTTGCATTACCAAAAATGACGTGAAAAATTAGATTAAATTAAGAATTGATAAATGTATTAAAAGAACTGAATTAGAAACCACGCCAATTCCGACTATATACTCAGAGGTTGTAGAAGACTTCAACAATTCGGGATATGACATAATTGAAGCAATGCCATCATATGAAACTTTGAAAGTTTTATATAGACATAAAACAAAGCGCTACAAACAAACAAAATTAGATTTTTCAATGTCAGGGATGTGCAAGTACCTGGAAAATTCAAATCATTTTTATTCGCGGACTATATTAAAAATCAATGCTGAATATTGATCTTTGCTTCTTCGGAAGGGCGGAATGCTTTAAAACCCGCCAAACATGTCTTCATTGATGGCACGTTCAAATCCGTATCACCTCCTTTTAAACAGCTTGTCACAATGCACGTTGACTTAGAAAGTACAAGCGATACGAACAGCATTATACCCGTATTATACGCCTTACTACCAGACAAACGACAGGAGTCATATGAAACTCTATTCTACATGATTAAAAGTCAGGAACCTGATTTTAATCCTGACTCATGGACTTTAGACTATGAAGCCAGTGCACTGCAAGCTGTTGCAAAAACATTTCCGGACGCTAGTATTCAAGGATGTCATTTCCATTATTCGAGGTGTTTATGGAGAAAAGCCGAGGCAGTAGGAATGAAAAAAATCAAATTATATACGCGTCACATTAAGCGGTGTGTCGCCCTAGCACATCTTCCTAAAGAGTTTATCAATGATGGTTGGCTATATATTCGGGGCGAAACTGTACTGTAATCAATTGCCATACACTCTCTAAATACAAATATATAATTTCATAATTATTATCCCTTAATTATATATTTTTTAAATATCTGTTTTATAAATTATTTATTTTTTAAAATTAAATCGTTTTTGAACTGAACATAGACACGGCAACCCCACCGCCTCATTTTGACGTCAACCGTCAAAACCCTATATAAAGCAAAATGGCTCCCTTTCATTTGAGGCAGTGGTAAAAATTGTCGGGGGATTCCGTATTTTGGAGTTGAGTGACACACGTGCGAGTATCCGATTTAGGTGTTTTTCGTGCTTTCTCTTGGTTTTTTCTATCTCTGTTGAACTTCTTGGCTTTCTAACTTTGAGTTTTGGGTAAGTAAGTAATAAATAACAATACTAATCATTTATTAAATATATTTGTTTATATCTCCTAACCTCTTACCGGTTGGTTACGATATCATAATGGATATCCCTCCTCTTAAACCGCCTGACCCTCCGGATGGCTCCCAAATGTCGTTAGACGTTTTCAACAGCCAGGATATTAGCGATAACGTGGGTGACTCCCGAAAGCACAAGCTGCCTTTGGACACGTCGAATACCTCCAACCCGGATAAACGTCATAGAAATGTAAATGACATAGATTCGTCGGCTTCAGTGCAATCGATCTACACGCATCCAAGTTTCTCTGAATCAAGGCGATATTCGGAAAACGACTGCGGACCATTTGTGGTTCATATCTCAAGAAGTGAGCCTGACCTAGCAGCAGGCACGGCCATTCGAGCAATTAAATTTGGTCAACTTGTTCATAAAAAGGGGGTTAAAAACATAGTGAAAGATGGAATTAAAAATGTTGGAAGGAATCGTATCTCTGTTGAATTTTCAACAGGTACCGCGGCGAATGATTTTGCTTCCTCTGACTTCCTCTCCTCAAACAAGTTCTTGGCTACTATCCCAACCTATATTGTTACCCGCATGGGAATAACCCATGGAGTCCCAGTTGACGTTTCTCTGGATGAATTCATGGAAAGCGTGGAATTACCAGAAAAGTGCGGTAGGATTTTAAAGGCTCGTAGACTTAACAAAAAAAAAGAACAATAACGGTAACATAATTTGGACTCCAACACAGACAGTGGTACTAACCTTCTCTGGCCAAACTCTGCCTGAAAAAATATATTCTTTCCACACAGCCTTGTTAGTGCACACTTATCAGCTGCCCACCATCCAGTGCTTCAGTTGCTGCCGCTTTGGTCATGTAAAGTCCCAATGCCGCTCTAAGCCTCGCTGCTACCGTTGTGCCCAGGAACACCCTGGTGATAGTTGCGACATATTGGAGGAAGCTTCCACATGCCTTCATTGCTCAGGAGCACATTTTGCCATAAGTAGGAGCTGTCCTGAACAGGCAAGACAGAAGCAGATCAAGCTACTCATGGCACAAGAGAGCATTTCCTACTTTGACGCGTCCGCCCGCATACCCAACGTTAGGCGTCCTTACAGTGACGTAGTTAAGAACACTACCTTTTCGCAGGTTACCCCAACCCAGTCCTCCACCTACCCCTCACCCCATCCTCCTGCCATGGCAGGACAGGACAGGACATATAGAAAGACAGTTACCCTAAGCCCATATTAGATCCCCACTAGCCAAAGGCTATAACAGACAGGCTCACCAAGCCATAATCAGT